>APFE031124469.1:0-19822 GCA_000404065.3 Pinus taeda
TATGGCTTATATGATTACAAAAATCACAAAAACATTAGGATCAGAGATGTAATATTCAATGAAAAGGTCTTGTATAAGAACCAATTGCAAGAAAAGAAACAGGAAAAAGAAAACAAGGAATACACAATTCTTGATGAAATCATTGAAAAAGTAAAGGTGCCTGAAAATAATAATAATCAACAACCACAACAACAACAACCATCACAAAAGCAACACGCAACCCAAACACCTAAAAGTGGTGTTAGAAGATCTACCAGGATAAGTAGACCCCCTGAACGATACTCTCCTTCATTATATTATTTATTGTTGACTGATTCTAGTTAACTCGAATGTTATGAAGAAGCAATGTAGGTTGAAAGTAGGAAAAAGTGGGAGGTAGCCATGGAAGAAGAGATGGACTCCTTAATGCATAACCAGACTTGGGACTTAGTCAGGTTGCCTGTAGGAAAAACTACATTGAAGAATAAATGGGTTTATAGGTTGAAGGAAGAAGATGGAGGAAAACAGAGGTACAAAGCTAGACTTGTGGTGAAGGGGTTTGCACAGAATAAATGTATTGATTTTGATAAAATATTTTCTCCTGTTGTTAAAATGACTTCAATAAGAACTATTTTAAGTATAGTAGTAGTTGAATATTTTCATCTTGAGCAGTTAGATGTAAAGGTAGCCTTTCTCCATGGGGATTTGGAGGAAGAGATATATATGCAACAACCACAAGGATATGAAGTGAAAGGGAAGGAGAAACTAGTGTGCAGTTGAAGAAGAGCTTGTATGGCTTAAAACAGGCTCCAAGGCAGTGGTATCTAAAATTTGACAAGTTTATGTCTGAACAAGGTTATACTATATGTCACTCTGATCATTGTGTTTATCTGAAAAAGCGAAATGATGGTAACTATATTATATTGTTATTGAATGTAGATGACATGCTTATTGCAGGGTCTAACATGCAGGAAATAAATGTGATCAAAAGAAAATTGGCAAATTCTTTTGCAATGAAGGATTTAGGAGCTGCAAAACAAATCCTTGGTATGATAATAACTAGAGACAGGAAAAATCATAAATTAACATTGTATCAGAATGAGTACATACAAAAGATGTTGAAAAGATTTAATATACACAATGCAAAACCAGTTAGTACACCTTTTGCTAGCCATTTCAAACTTATTAAGGAAATGTGCCCAAAGACCCAAGAAGACATGGATTATATGTCTAAAGTTCCATATGTATCAGCAGTTGGAAGCTTAATGTATGCAATGGTCTGCACAAGGCCTGATATTGCACATGCAGTGGGAGTTGTAACAGGTACATGAACAATCCAGGAAAGGAACATTGGATGGTAGTGAAATGGATTCTCAGATATTTTAAAGGTACCACAAAGCAAGCATTATGCTTTGGTGGTTCAAAAATTTCTCTACTGGGATATGTTGATGTAGATATGGTAGGTGACAAAGATAAAAGGAGGAGCACTACAAGATATGTATTTACTGTTGGTGGAATAGCTTTCATTCAGGTTTCAAAAATCCAAAGTGTTGTTGCACTTTCAACAATAGAAGCAGAGTATGTTGCTGCTACAGAGGCTAGTAAAGAAATAATTTGGTTACAAAGGTTTATGGGTGAATTGGATAAGGAGCATGATATGGGCACGTTATACAATGATAGACAAAGTTCCATTCATCTTGCAAAGAACTCAACATTTCATTCCAAGACTAAATACATATAGCTCAAGTACCATTTCATACGATCAGTGTTGGAAAATGGAGAGTTGAAGCTGGAAAAGATACACACTAGCCATAATCCTGCAGATATGATAACAAAAGTTGTAACCATGGAGAAACTGAGAATATGCTCAGTTTCAATTGGTTTTCAAGCATGACGATGAAGATCAGAAACAACCAGGTCCAAAGAGAAGTCATTGTCCAACAAAGGAAGCAACGTTGGAGTTGCTACAATCATTCTACAAGTGGGGATTCGGTGGGGATTCGGGGGGGGGAGATTCCCCTCGGCTGGGGGGTACGGGGGCCAGCGGTCCCCCGATGGGGGTTTTGGGGGAAGCACCCCCAAAGCTAAAAACAGATGTAAAATTTCCCTGCAAAAGTATAGCAATTTCTAGTCAATCTGGGCCATTCATTAGGCAGATGATCTGACGATAGAACTTATGTTTAGTTTAGTATTTTTTGCCCTGGAAGGAAACCCCTCTCTTTGTATGAGGGAATTTGTATTGAGGTTGTGTAATAGGTGTGTATTCTCTGAGCGAGAAGTAGAGAGGTGAGACTGTGAGGGAAAACAGAGGATATTACAATGGATCTACTATAGGTTGTGTCTCTTCATTTCGCTGGATAATATAAAGGAAGGATTGGCTGTTTGGGGTGGACGTAGCCCAAACTGGGTGAACCACGTATATCTGTGTCTCCCTTATTTTTTGCGTTTTCCGTGTTTATATTTCTGCAAAATTTTATGTGTTCCATTGCTCCATAATAAATAATTTTCTAACAACAATTTCAAGATTTTTTGTTGCTTAAAATACATTTTTGAATTCATATATGGATTTAGCACCCTGAAAAACCCCAAAGGCACTCAAATTATGCAGACTAAACAATTCAAACTAAAGTTTTTAAAAATATCTGTCAAATTTTGATTAAAATTAACTTGAAAAAATGTTGTGAAAGAAACCATTTCATCTATAAGTTAGACTACGAACTATATATAATATATATATATATATATATATATATATATATATATATATATATATATATATATATATATATATATATATATATATTAAAATAAAATAAAGGAACAACTCAAATTTTAATGTTCACAAGAGAAAGTCAATGACGGGAAAGGAATAAAAATTGAGAAAGAAAAATAAAAATAAATTTAACATATCAAAAGATAATAAAATGAATAATAGTAAAAAAAGTAAAATATAAAAACTTTAAAATACAAAGGGATCAAACACCTGCTAATATTCCAACCATCATCACTATTCAAATTACTTGGCTTACTTTCAATTTCCATGCCCTCCCTAAAATGTCGGTGATAAAAACGATCAATCCATGCAATGATCCTCGCCTCTTCAGCAAATATTGTGTTTTGTCTTTTTCGAATGTTCTGCTAAAGCTGTGGAGCGAGTCCTTTGATGTTTGATGTTGGTTGCATGCTCATGAATTCTATAATTTATTGAGTGTCCAGTTTCACCAATGTATGGAGTCGCACAAGAACATGAGATGATGTAAACACCTTTCCCATTTTTTGGGTCTACAGGGTCCACCAATCTTAGGGAGCTCCTTTAATTATATATGATATTTTAAATGTGAAATTACTTTACATATAAATCCACTTTTATATATGATATTAACATATATAATCTACTTAACATATGGAAAACATATAAAATTATTATGTCACTACTTAAATAAAATATTTCTAAGATAAATAAAATACTCCTAAGTTATAATTGGAAATCTTTAACAAAATCTCTTTTAAGCCTTACTACTAAGACTCCAATAATATTGCACCAACTACAAAAAAATTCAACACATTTGTGGTTTTCTATTACTTCCTATATCAATATAAATATATTTTTGAAAATGCAATCTAAGTTCTTCCTCTAAACTCTTACTGCATTTGAGTCCCTTCCTACATTAATACAACTTCTTTATATAAATGATCAACATTTGTGTTGAATTATATATCTATCTATATATATATATAGATGAAAAAAGCTATCAAAATTTCTCTTTACCTTCATAAATTGATTTCTAATTGGAACGATTAGTGTTCTATAATTTACAGGATCAATTGATGATTATTTGTGGATTTTCATGTCATGAGATGTTGTAAATAATATTTCATTATACAACTTATTTTCAAAAATATATATATATATATATATTATATTATATATATATATAGAAAAAAAGAAAAGGAAAATAAAAACAAAACGAAAGGGAGGATATATAAAAAAATGATGTACATGTGAAAAAACAAAAGAAAAAATAGAGACGTATTTAAAAATAAAAATATATGATGAAAAACCCCTTAGAAAAATTAAAAATACATGATGTTAGCTTAAATGTCGTGTTATATGTTAGATAAATAAGTTTAATTAGTTAATCACATAATGTAATCATGATCAACTAGGTGTTAATAAACTAATTTTTACATGAAGGTTTTTATCGTATGTAATAATGCTCTCGCTATAATCAACAGTCGTGATCTAACCTGATGAGATAATCGGCTGTCGATGACTACAAACCCCCTCTGCCCCTCCGATAGTTAATCAATTGTGCGGGGGGGTCCAAAAGGAAGACTGTCCCAATCTCGCATTTGCAACGTCTCACTCCCTCAAGGACTTTGGAACCCCATCCACCAAAACTACATACCGCTCACCCCCCTCTGAAATCCACCTTTCCCCTTCCTGCCTTATAATAATTTTTAACCCCGCTCCCTCCACTCCAATCTACTCCCACAACATGTCACATCTCCTATAGTCCGCTCTCGCCAGATGTCGTATCCCCTCCAAACCGCTCCTACCAAGTGTCATATCCCTTCCGACTCTACTCCCGCTATTGTCACATCCCCCACACTTATCATTAACCATTGAGCATCCATTCTAAACTTTGATCGTTGCCAAATTAATGACTCCACTCCATGAAATGGAAAGCTTTCAATAATAAATGAACTCACCTACAATATAATGCAGAACTTTGTTCAGTAGACATTTCCTCTATTGTTCCAAGACATTGAATGACAGAACCTACTACTGCTACTGTAACCTTATCACGCCGAATTGTTTTCCTTCCATGAACTCCTAGGTAATTACACTATTTCCATTTCATTTCCTTCAACATGTGTTCTAAAATTAAATCAAAATCCACAGGGGAAAACCCTATCCTTCCCCCTGTAATTGACTTAGAACATCAACCCTTACTAGACCAACACTATAAAATTTTTGAAACCAACTGTGAGTTCAACCTCTACAAACTCCACAATTGGTCAAAGAAAACAATTTTTGATCTTAGTGAAAAATTGAGTTTGTGGGATCTTCCTTATGTCAATTCGTTTTTCCCCATACCCATCATTTTCGAAATTTGTTTCATTGTGCCATTTCATGTACATAGACATTCAAAGAGCAATTGTTTCCCAAAACAATGACATTTTGTTCACAATTACCCCCTTCTCCACATGTCAAATGTTGCAGATTCAAAATTCAACGTCTTTGAAACCCTTTTCAGTTGATTCCCTCATGGAACTCTACAAAACCCTGACTTTTTCCCATAAAGCCAAAATTTTCGAGACATTTCTACCTGAGAATTTCAAGTTGCCAAAAACAAACCCTCCTTATCCATCCTCAATGTTTCCTGAAATGACAGAACAAATCATTTCCATAGTTTCTTGTTTATTGGGCTATCAAATCAATCAATGGGTTAATGAAGCCATTATAGGTTTTCTATCAGTGTTTTCAATAGAAGAAAAGCCTTCAATATTTTTTCATTACAGTGAATTCCTAGCATAGGTCATTAATTCCTTAACTTTTCTAGAAAAGGAGTCTTCAAGAATGCTTTAGTTTTAGTTTACTTGTTCTTATTCCGTCAAGAAAACATATTTCAATTTCCATTACAGAAACTGGATGAAAAAGGAACTACACAATCTGTGATCCACTGAAATTCCTTGGTAAGGAAGCACACCAATGAATTCACATTCAATGATTATGTAGACCCATTTTTGTACACAATTTATTTCCTACTTAACAGTGATGTTGAACCTAGAATTGACCTAAGCTTAAGAGAATTCTACATCTCAGTGAGCAAACAAAGACAGGTGATTGGTACATGTATCAAAATTACAATGATAATAGGGTGTATGGATGCCAATTTCCTCCATATAAATTGCCTAAATTTGTTCCTATAATAATTTTTTCATTATAGTATATTAGGGAAATGATAAATATGGATGATCTGCACTTTTTGGTAGCCAAAAGAAAATATCAGTTCAAAATTAAAGCACATGTTGGGCCTTTCATTTGTAATACCAAGACAACAACAAAAGAAGAAAATATTCTGCTCAAACAAATGAAATTTAAACTCAGTTTCATTTGGTCATATGATCCTTTAGGAATAATATCAAAGTTTAGAGTAGAGAAGAAAACTACTCCTTACACTCATACTCCGAGACCTACAATTGAGAAATATATGAATCAAAATCAATTGCATGAAAACACATTGCAGGAGCCAGAAGAATATGTAATTTCTACTATGACATCACAGACACCAGTGCTACAGGAAAGAGGGATAAAATACCAAGGGAGCATGTTTCCTTTTTAGTCTAAAAAATTCAAGGGAAATAATTCCAATTATATAAAAAGAGGTAGAAAACCAATCGAGTAGAAGAGTTTTCATAGGAAGAAAATGTTCAGTCTACAATAGTTTTAACAAGTCCTTATAATTATACTATCCATGCCAAGGATTTTCTTGAAAAAATGTTATGTAATAGTGGATCAACTTAATCCTAGATTTCCCAATGCTCACAACCTATGCATGAGTATAAAGTGTTGAAAAACCTTGCCTCAAGTGTGTCACGCTCGTCTATCTAATTTTTCACTGCCACTCAGCGCCGCTAGTGATGGGTTCCTATGAGGGAACATGTTCAATCTATGTTGAGGTCCTAGAGCCTAGCAACAAGTTCCTCGGGCTACAAAATGAGTCCTCTTATGATATTCCACTAGTCTAGTCAACACTACTAGAGGAGTGAGGCTAATGTTCATAGCACAATAAAAACACAAAAAAATGTTGGAGTACAAAGATGAAGTTTCTACTTTAGTGGTTTCTTACTTGCTGATGGAAAATTTCCATTTCAACATCTGGTTATTGCGAGAATAAGATGATATATGGAAAATTACATAGATAAATAGCTAAATGACCACAAAATTTATACAACTCCTTATTTAATTCTTTGAGTATTGAGGAAATTGTTGGTTTATTGAGAGCAGTGTGTGACACCCATCTATCTATTTTTTCATCGCCACTCAATGCTGCCAGTGTTGGGTTCCGGTCATGGCACATGTTCCATCTATGTTGAGGTCCTAGGGCCTACCAACAAGTTCCCTGGGCTGCAAAACAAGTCCTCCTATGATATTCCACTAGTCTAGTCAACACTACTACATGAATGAGGCTCATGTTCATATCATAAGAAAAGCACAAAAAAATGGTTTAGTACAAAGAGGAAGCTTCTACTTTAGTGGGTTCTTACTTGCTAATGGAAAATTTCCATTGCAACATCTAGCTATTGCAAGACTAAGTTGACAGATGAAAAATTACATAAATAAATACCTAAATGACCATAAAAATGTATACAACTCCTTATTTATAGGTTTTAACCCCGTACAGAAATTATTTGTATGTTCCTTTCAATGTTATAATACATATTTATACATGCTAAAGCATCTAATACCATGGACTGAAAACCATCACGTCCAAAACCATAGACCGAAAACCATTGCATCCAAAGACATGTGCAAAAATCATGCACAACTCCCTGTGACCCCCCTGCTATGCAATGGATGCAATGAAGGGAGGGTTCTGCCCAACTTCTAACCCCCCGGTTGACTACATGCGCTAGTTTTCGAAAGAATATAACACAACCCAACATTCTCCCACTTGTTGTTTTCTTTCCATAGGGGGCCACAAGAGGACATAGTCATTTATCCAGCCCTGTAATGCCCATTGTTTCTCCACACCAAGAGAACTTCTCAAAGCTCACTGATTTTGTCAATGCATCTATAATATTCTTCAAAGTGTCCACCTTTACCAGCAACACCTTTCTGTCTTCTATCATATCCCTCACAAAGTGATATTGAACATCAATGTGTTTTTTCTTTGAATGATATGCAGGGTTCTTTGCCAAGAAAATTGGACTTTGGCGGTCATAGTCTATCCTTATAGCTCCCTGTACTAACCCCATACTTGAACATAATCTCTACAACCAAACGACTTCCTTGCTTGCATGAGTGGTTGTCGTGTATTCTGCCTCTGTAGTTGATAGTGCCACTATAGATTGTTTCTTACTCATCCACTTGACTGCACCTTCAAATAGGTTAAACACATACCCACTTGTAGATTTTCTCTGATCCAAATTTCTAGCCCAGCCTACATCAACAAAGCCACAAATATCCAACACTCTGTCGATCTTGTTCTTCCTTGGTAGCACAAACCATAATCATTAGTGCCACACAAATACCTAAAAACCCGCTTCACTGGTATCCAATGCTCCTTTCCTAGTTTTGACATAAGCCTACTCAATACTCCCATTACATGTGCAAAGTCTGGTCTAGTATAGACTATTGCATACATCAGGCTACCAACTGCACTTGCATATGGAACACAGGACATGTCCTCTTCCTCTTCTTGTGTCTCGGGACACTGTTCAACAGATAATTTTACACCTACAGGAATAGGAATGTTCACCAGTTTACTATCCTGCATATTAAATCTCTGCAATACTGTCTCAACATACTTCCTCTTATTTAACTAGAGATTCCTCTTTGCCTGATATCTTTTAATTTCCATGCCCAAAAAATAGTTTACAACACCAAGATCTTTCATGTCAAATTTGGAGGACAATTGGGTCTTCAAATCCTAGATAATTTTGTTGTCACTTCCAATCAGCAACATATCATCCACATACAAGATGAAATAAATAACACAGTCACCAGTTAATTTAAAATACACACAGTGATTTGCTTTGCTTTTGGTGAAGCCAAGTCCCCATATAAATGTATCAAATTTCTGATACCATATCCTTGGTGACTGTTTTAACCCATACAGAGACTTCTTTAACTTGCATACCAGTTCTTTCTTACCCTTCACTGCAAAGCCTTCAGGTTGCTTCATGTAGATTTCCTCTTCCAGATCCCTGTGAGGAAATGTTGTCTTCACATCCATTTGTTCTACCTCAAAATCAAAAGCAACAACACCAAATAAAAGTAATCTAATAGAAGTTACCTTGGCAATAGGAAAAAAAATATTACCAAAATCAATTCCCTGGACCTGGGAGTAACCTTTTTCTACCAATCGAGCTTTGTATTTCTCCACCTTTCCTTCTGCATTTTTCTTCTTCTTGAACACCCATTTGCTACCAATGGGTTTCCTTCCAGCTGGCAACTGCACCAGATCCAAGCCTCATTTTTGTGAAAAGATGCCATTTCATCAACCATGGCCTCTTTCTAGAGTTTTCCATCTTCTGAATCTATTGCTTCCTTCACAGTTCTAGGATCATCATCGATAATAGATAAAGCAAAATTTGAATAGAAAGCAGATGGACTATACCTTTCTGGCTGCCTTCTTTCTCGAAGTGATCTTCTCACACCGGAAGTATGTGGATCTTCATCTTCTGATTCTTCCACTTCTATAGAGTCTGATTCTTCCTCCTTTAGGTCAAGCTCTATCTTCTCAAGCTCCTTTGGTTGGACTTCATGTTTAATAACATCTTTCACCTCTCTAAACAACACATCTCGGCTGTACACAACCTTCCTTGTTACTAGGTTCCAAAGCTTATAACCCTTTAAACCATCCTTATACCCAATAAAGATGCACTTTTCATATTTACTATCCAACTTGGTTCGTTTCTCCTTTTGAACATGTACATATGCATCACATCCAAATACCCTCTGATGTGAAGGAGAGGGTTTCTTACCAATCCATACCTCTTATGGAGTCTTATCCTCCAACGCTGATGAAGGTGATATATTGACCAAGTAACATGATGTCTCCATCGCCTCTGCCCAGAATTCTTGTCCTAACCTGACACCATTGAGCATGCTTCTTGCCCTTTCCATCAACGTCTTCATTTTTTCTGAAATTCCATTTTGCTGAGGTGTATGTGGAGTAGTATTTTGCCATGCTATACCACACTTCTTATAGAATTCTTCAAATTCCTTACTGCAAAACTCTCCACCGTTATCTGTCCTCAGCACTTTTATCTTCTTCTCTGTTTGGATTTCCACCAAAGCCTTAAATTCTTTAAACCTGTCAAAGACTTCAAAGTTATTCTTAAGGAAATATATACATGTATTCCTTGAGAAGTCATCTATAAATGATACATAGTACACAGACTTACCCAGTGATGGAACCTTCATAGGTCCAAACACATCATTGTGGACAAGCTCTAATATCTGTTTCACCCTCTTACCACCAGAGGGGAAACTAACCCAATTGTGCTTCCCATATACACAACTTTCATAGAAATCAAAATCCAGAGAGCTATTACTCATAACTTCTATCATACCTTTACCATGAAGTATTCGAATGTCCTTCTCTCTAATATGTCCAAGCTTTTGATGCCACATCATGGTCTTCTCTTGAGAGACCACTAGATTTTTTGCTCCACTTTCAGGAAACACAAAACTGTTTCACCCATCAACAATGATGCTACCTTGCAACTTTTACAGAGTTCCAATTCAAACTCTCCACATCAATACCAATGCCCCTGAACCATCTTGCAGGTATCCTTCTCGAACACTGTTTTTACACCTGCATCATCCAGCATGCCTACAGAAATTAGATTTCTGGCTAACACAGGAATATGTAGAACACTCGGAAGTGTTCTAACCCTTCCACATTGCAACTTCAACTTTACTTTTCCGTGACCAACAATTCTAGCCTTGCTATCATTCCCTAAGAAGACATCACCACCATCGTATTTCTCATACTCGTAGAACCACTCTCTATGGGGAATGAAGTGAAAGGATGCACCTGAGTCAATCAACCATGCCTCATGATTTACATGTGTACTTGAAGAAGCCAAATACACATCCCCACCTTCATTTGAGGTGGTTTTCGCCTTTGCATAAGGAGCATCATTAGATCCCTTTCCTTTGCCAGGAGATTTAGATTTACAGTCCCTTTTGTAGTGCCCTTCCTTTCCACATTTCCAGCACACCACCTTTATAGGTTTTCCTGGAGATTTAGATCTCCCTCTAGATTTAGATCTCCCACTCGATGACTTATTCTTGTTTCTATTCTGGGACCGTCCTCGTACAGACAAGGCATCACCATTCTGGTTGTCCATATTTTTCCGTCCCATCTCCTCCGTAAGCAAGGCTGAGACTATTTCATCAAACTGCAAAGCAGTTGCATTGCTACCTATTGCAATAACCAGACTATCCCGAATCTGGTAGAGAACACAAAAAACTAATGCACTTATCTTCATCTGAAATTTTGATATCAATAGATGATAACTGACTTACCACAGTATTAAACGCATTTAGATGCTTTGTCACCAAGTCTCCATCTTTCATCCTTAGGTTATACAACTTTTTTCGTAGGAACCGTTTATTCACCAGAGACTTAGATTGGTACAAAGTCCCTAATTTGTCCCACAAAGCCTTAGCCATAGCTTCCCCTGATACATTCAGCAATAGTGAATCTAAGACACACAATTGTATTGTGCTCTTTTCCTTTCGATCTAACTTCTTCAATTCTTCATCGGACACTCCTGTTGGTTTAGTACCCGGATCTACCACAATCCACTCATCTTTATCCACCAACAGATCTGCCATCTTGAGTTTCCATAACTCAAAACTCTGACCATTAAATTTCTCGATCACTATCTTTCCACTGCTCTCCATCTTGTTTCACCACTAGAATCGATCTCGCAGATCTCCCACTGAACAGGGAATACCACAGGCCCAAGCGAAACCCCTCAGCAACAAAGGCGTCCCCTTAAAGCGAAAAAATCTCTGATACCAAATGTAGGTTTTAACCTTGTACAGAAATTACCTGCATATGAATTCTATAACACAGAAAATAAATAATGTGAGAGCATAACACATAAAACACATATACATAGAGATTTTCCCCTAGATCCTAAAACCGAGACTAATAGCTTGATTTTTCATTATGTTCCTTTCAATGTTATAATACATATTTATACATGCCAAAGCATCAATACCATGGGCCAAAAACTATCGCATCCAAAACCATGGACAAAAAACCAACACATCCAAAGACATGTGAGAAAACCATGCACAAACCATAGGTGGTTCTGCCCAACATAACATAGGCTCCAAAACCAAAATTTTTCGGGGCACTACGCCGAACCCCATAGAGTGGGGTTACCTGTACCCCTCAAAACCCCTATGATCCCTCCGCTACGGAATTAGTGCAATGAAGGGAGGGCTTCGCCCCCCCTCTAACCCCCTGCTTAACTACGTGGGCTAGTCATGGAAAGAATATAGCACAACCCAACATTATTTAACTCTTTGAATA
Source organism: Pinus taeda (assembly GCA_000404065.3). Classification (NCBI taxonomy): domain Eukaryota; kingdom Viridiplantae; phylum Streptophyta; class Pinopsida; order Pinales; family Pinaceae; genus Pinus; species Pinus taeda. The sequence continues at coordinate 12,270 of APFE031124469.1, forward strand.
TTGAGGAAATTTTCGGCTTATTGTGAGCAATGTGTCCCACCCGTCTATTTGATTTTTCATTGCCACGTAGTGACCCCAGTGCTAAGTTCCTGTGAGGGAACACATTCAATCTATGTTGAGGTCCTTGACCCTAGTAACAAGTTCCCCAGCCAAAAAATGGAGTCCTCCTATGATATTCCACTAGTCTAGTCAACACTACTACTTGAATGAGCCTAATGTTCATATCACAAGAAAAGAAAAAAAAGATGTTGGAGTGCAAAAAGGAATCTTCTAATTTAGTGGTTTCTTACTTGTTGATGGAAATTTTCCATTGCACCATCTGGTTATTGCGAGAGTAAGATGACAGATGGAAAATTACATAGATAAATAGTTAAATGGTCCCAAAATTTATAAAAAAACTTATTTAATTCTTTGAGTACTGAGGAAATTGCTGGTTTATTATGTTGATTAAGAAAAAATATATGAATTATACCTTTGTATTATGATAATTAGAAGAAATAAAATATTTTTTACTTTCCTATTAAAGTGTTGAAACCTTTCACTAAGAAAAACTCCAAATAGAAAAATATAACACCAAACATTTCATAGCCTTTTATTGTTTAAATAGATCGTTAATAGAAAACCCTAAATACTTGTTGACCTATCATTACTGGGTACCAACTATCCATTTGTCCTTATAAAGTGGACCCTTTTATATTAATTAACTATCAACTATTGCCTAATGGACATTATTCAAAGTGGATGGTTGCATACATCAATTGATTCACTCCTAAGTAGTTTAAAGTATGACGACTGGGATAAGACATGAAAATAACCTCGCTCCTCAAAAGAAACATTTTTTTCAAGGCTAGAGATGAGGAAAGTGATACAGAATTGTGATTGATTACCATGTTGATTTCCACTATGTTAATACTTGAATCATGTATTGGTGCACTTGACATTGTTTAATATTCAACGCTATGACGAATAATAACCAAATGGAGTCTTTTTCATATTTTTTTTGATAATTTAGTGCACCCCTTGCACTATGATACGATGAACTTCTTCATGTGAGACATGGGAAAGGTATGAAAAAACTTTGAGTGTGCTAGAAGAGGTAAGATATAGGAATTTTTTCAAACACACTGTATGATTTTATATAATCCATGGAATTTTGGTGTTAATATTGGGGGTTATGTTCTTTACGTGGCGGTTTTTTATAAGGTTGTAGGAAAATAACACCTAATCCACTTTTACAAAAGAAAATTTGGAGAGATGTTAATCTACTTGTGGTTTCATTCTATATTGAGCTATAAGAAAATTTTGTTTAAATGTGTAGAGAACACCTTCATTGTTATGAAGTGCATTATCCATTGTCTAAACCTTAGAGATGCTTAGTAAATAGGAGGTTACTAAGAAGGGTTTTCAGCCATAAACAACTTCATATGTTGTTGTTTTCATAGCTCCATCATAAGTGGTATTGTACCATCATTGTGCTAGGAGAAGCCATTATGCCCATTGGCGTGGTTTTTCAATGAAAAATAGGTTTCTAAGAATTTATTGACCAGTTTGGTTAGACCATCTATTTGGGGATGTTACACAATGCTTAAGATTAGCAGGTTTTGTATGTCCATGTTAGCAATTTTTAACAAAAGAATTTTTCTTTTAGAAATTTCATGGCACATGTTGTTTTGACCCGTGGTTTTCTAATTCTGATTAAGAAATAATACTGTAATCTAATCCGAGTCAATGGATTAAGGGTTTTGGATGTCACAAAATCCTATATATTGTATTGTAAACAATGATGCTTCTTGATGATAAAACTGATTCCGACATTCCAACTTTAAAAAAAATCCAAAGAAGACAAACACAACAAAACCATACATGACTATGTATGAAAATTAGTATACTCAAATATGAGTCTGTAATAGTGACCGTGATCGGCCTCTTATATACATCAACCACAACAAATTCATTAGATATTTACCATCACTATATCCGATGAGCTACTAGGCCTTTTGGAGGAAAACTATTGTATCATATACTCCTTTAAACACAAATATAAATCCCTTCCACCCATCTTCAATGTCAACATCTCCATTTCTTCTCGCCAAATCCACTAACTCCATGACATACTCCAAATAAGAGAACAAGAGCTTTGTAATTGGTATAAGAGGAAGCAACTGAATACCTAGTTTAAATTCTATACATTCAGGCTTTGGAAACCACAATTTGTTGTCCTATTTAGTCCCCCACAAAATCCCCACAATGTGGTTCTCTTTGACTAGCTTAGCCTCATAGAGTCTATTTCTCGGTAGAACATGCCATAACAATTTTGTAGATCTTATTTCTAGCGTGGACAAGGTTGACTCAATGCTCATCAACAACAATATCCAAAGAATTGAACTCATTACTTCTCAATAGCAAATGTGGTTTTTAATGACGAGGACTTGAATAATATATGTATACTTGACATTGAAATATTTATTTCATTATGATTGATATTATCCACATTTAGATGTTAACACATACCTCTTCATATTCGGAAATATAACACATGTATTTATTTTATTATTAATATTTTTTTAAATGTTACATGTCAATTCTATATTTCACAACTTAGAAACAATCTGTTAATGGAATAAGAACACTCTCTCTCTCTCTCTCTCTCTCTCTTATTTTACTCAATATGTATATTGAAATTCTATATTTCACAACTTAGAAACAATCTGTTAATGGAATACTCTCTCTCTCTCTCTCTCTCTCTCTCTCTCCCCCCTTTTACTCAATATGTATATTGAAATTATATTAGACACAATCTATTAATGGAATAAGAACACTCTCTCTCTCTCTCTCTCTCTCTCTCTCCTTTTACTCAATATGTATATTGAAATTCTATTAGACACAATCTGTTAATGGAATAAGAACTCTCTCTCTCTCTCTCTCTCTCTCCTTTTACTCAATATGTATATTGAAATTCTATTAGAAACAATCTGTTAATGGAATAAGAACACTCTCTCTCTCATATAATATAATAAAGGTTGCACTATAATATTTGTTTATTAATATATAATAATTATATTTCAATTAAACATAAAATTAATTACACATTATTTAATATGAATAATATTATTTTTACAACCCCATGGCGTGTAATTCAATTAGGGAATGAATTAGTAAACCATGAGGTTCAAAGTTCAAATCTTTTTTGGTTAAACCAACAACAATTTTTTTTTTTTTTACAAGAAATTACATATCCTCTATTTCTTAAAAAAAAAAATATTTAATTTTTACTTGTAATTATTTTATCTCTATGTAAATTTAATGTAAAATTAAATGAAAATTAAATTATATTTACAAATCTTTAATATATAAACCATTTAAATGATAAGAAAAATGTAAATAATAGATCTAATAAGGACTCTAGAAGGTAATAAAGTGTCCAAGAATATGCTCTATATGGCTTATCTTTCTATGGATTATCTTTCTATGATATGCTTATAAATTGTATGTAATACCAAATTTAAAAGGTATACTCAGACATCATCTTTAATCTAAATTAATTTATTTGTTTATTGATTTTTTATGTACTTTTTTTATTAAATCAAACCAAGAGTTTATTGGCAACAACTTTATATATGATTTTGATTATAGTAACAATTGTATATTTTAATTATAATTTTTTTCTTAATTGTATATATGATCGACAAAGTTATTTGAAATAAAATAAAGTTGGAAAAAATAAAAATAAAAAACAATTTAGCAAAGCCCAAAAAATAAAACCATATTAATTTTTCTTTTTAATTTCCTAACTTACATTTTTTTTAGATGGACAAACCTCAAAGAAACCCCCAATACTCTTCTATTGCCAAATGTTTTTGTGTAAAACAAATGTGTTTCATACATGCAGATAATTTTGACCAATTCTTATTGCTACATTACCACTAAAATATTTCCCAAACCCCATCCTCTATAATATTATCCTTGCAATTGATAGGGATGTGAAACACTCAAGAAAAATGTAGCTAAAAATTCTTCACGTTACAGACTACCATCTTCACCATGACAAAATGTAAAGGAATGGATAAAAAGTGAATTATAGAATACAAACTGAAAACCGCGAACACATTGTACATAGGTGAAGTGACAACTCACTTAAATCACTGAAACTGAAATTTTTTTATGTTCTTATTGGGTGAGGTAATGGGACATCACTATTGGCAGTGTTATGCTAGCGACGAGGCTTAGGCCTACATCATAATTCAGACAAAAGTGCAATGTGATCATATGAACACTCGCAAGAGGGAAGATCTATCTCTTTACGCAAGATCTCCTCATCCAAAATATCTAACAGAGACTCGTCCATAAGTGAATCCGTTGTATACAAAACATAGTCAACAATTTCAAAAAAATGTTTAGTACAGTTGGTGAATAAAGGTTCATTTGTTGTATGGTCCATTCTTCTTTGTTGATGGTCTAAACCTTATGTTATTCCCACCATTCTTGTAAAGGAAGAATAGATACTAACCAGAGGTAGTTGGTAAAAAACTTGCTTGTCAGAGGTAATATATCAAGGGGATTTGTTGTTCAGTCTGGATGTGAGGATTCAAATTTTCCCGTCGCAGAAAGTGCATTGGGGGAACTTGCAGGAATTGAGTTCAAATCACCAAAAACTAACACATGTATGTCTACACTGGTAGCTATTTTCTCTAGTCCTTTAAGAAGAGTATGAACCTGCGAGAGTTTGACATCCTTGAGATCTAGATTTCCATTTGTGTGTATTAGCCATAGAAATAAGTTGACATTTTCCCGGTGCAAGGGCATCAATCCCATGGTTAATGTCCTTTTCCTCCAAAAATATAATCAGAGCAATGTTTTCCCTGAGCAACCGATTAAGAGCAGCATTTTTCAGAGCTAATGGAACCACAATTTTTGTCAGAGGCTGTGCAACTTTAATAAATTCAACCTCATATTTTTTAAGGAGTGAAAACTAATCACGAAGGGAAAATGTTGCATAACCATTAATTGCATAGGTTGTGCCAGTATAAACCCCTATTGTTTTCTTCTCGTAAACCATTGTGTACCCATGCTTTTAATAATATGAGAGAGAAAAACATACATCTTCCGTGAAGATGTTGGAGAACAAGAATAGATAAAAAATGATTTCCCTGTAATCCCTAGATGGCATCCAAGCCAACTTTGACTTTTGTGCCATTCCCAACCTCCCAAAAATGGGCCCCAAATAACCAATGTAAGTTCCTCATCATGCTACACTAGATGAAGGAGGAGGTATATGCAAATTTCGAGCCATCTTTGATCTATACATCATATTGCTTATAATCGAAATACTTACCTCTAATGGTCTATGACAAGATGCCCTTACTAGACAAGCCTCTCCATAAAATCTTGCAAATTAGTACCCTATTGAAAGAGAGCATGTCCATTACCCCCAACCCCTCTTTTCAATAATTTTAGCAACAAGGGGCAAGCGAACTAGATGGGTTTTCCCAATTTGATTATTGTCGGTCCACATAAATCTAACCATAATTGCATCTATCTTGTGTATGATTTCCATCAACATCATATATAAATGCATCCACTAGACTGATAGGGACTGAAAGACAAATCTTATCAGAAGAAGCCTACCTCCAATGGTAAGCCACCTCTATGACCAAATCACCAATTTATAGTCAAATTTCTAAATAATCCAGCCCCAATTTGAGTTTAAATAATGATTAATATTTATGTTAAAACCTAATGTAAACAAAACGAAAATCTAATGGCAGAGCTGTGATTCAAAAAATATCACATATCTACGAAGTCACATCATCTTCCAAATGTGAAAAAATCAATTCAAATTTCCTCTTATTCAAGACAAGGCTCGATGTAGAGCCAAAGGACAAAAGGATAAGATGGAACTAAGTCCATTCAGGAATGGAAATCAATCCACCAAAAAGGATATTGTTGATGAACATCAAGTGCGATATGTTGATTTTTCGAATCATCTTAATGTCCTTAATCAATCCTCTTTCTCTGTAATCAAATATATTTCTGTTAAGTGCTTCCATGACGAGAAGAAAGAGTAAGGGTGATAATGGACATCCTTGTCACAGACCTTTGGAGGCTTTAAAAAAGGAATTTGCGAGCTCGTTGATAATAACAAAAAAATTGGTTGTAGTTAGGCATGCCATAATCTAATTGATGTTCACTTGAGAAAAAACGATCTTATGTAAAACCAATCACAAGAATTCCCAGTCAGTGTCCTCAAAATATTTGTTTAAATGAATGTTCATTAGAAATGTTGTGAGGTTCCTCCCCTTAATGGAATGTAGGCATTCCTACACAATTCTCATAACATCTTGAATATGTTTCCCCTCGAGAAACCCAAATTTCTCTCGTGAAATGCAGTATGTCAGATAAATTGTTATGAAACCAGCTCAAGAAAAGATAGAAAAGATAGATCAACGCCTTAGAATTCAGCCTCTTTGAGGGGGCAATCGCCTTTACATTACATAAATGAACAATTCTTGGATGATTCAAATGATAAAACCTCCTTTATATATATAGGAGTCTAAGGAGTCACAATATAACCCATCCGACCTAACAATAATAATATAAAGCCACAAAAATATCAGTAGAGGGAATCTATGGGGCACAGTAATAACAATATGGGGACGATAGGGGCACAACAATATTAATAAGGGGTACAACTACAATAGTAATGGGGTAATCACTAGTATTATAGGGACCCAACATGCCCCTCTCCTTCAAAAAAGTGTTGTCCTCAACACTTGATTAGTTCTTGATGCTTCTATATAAAATTCTCATCCTCCCATGTGGAATCTTCGGCAGAGAAGTTCTTCCACTTGATAAGATACTCTGAAATTGATCGATTTCGTAGCTGTCGTGTTCTTTTTTCTATGACTGCTTCTGGTTCCAATATAATTTTTCCTTCCTCGTCAAGTTCTGGTAATATTGTTTGAACTGGGAGCTTATCACCTATAAGCTTCTTTAAACATCAAACATGGAAAAATGGGTGCAATCGAGAAGTTGCAGGAAGCTCTAATTTGTATGCCATAGTACCAATCTTTTGCAATACCTTGTATGGACCATAATACTTTGGTGATAATTTATTATCCTTCTTAGCTTTCTTGAGGGACATTTTCTTATATGGTTGTAGCCATAGGAATACCCAATCACCTACATCAAAACTTCTTTTGCTGCGATTTTGATCTACCTGTTGTTTCATTCTATTCTGTGCCAACACAAGGTTATCCTTTAAGAGTTGGAGGACTTGTTGTTGATGTTCGATATGATGTTCCACTGCCTGAACCTTAGAATTTTCTCTTAAATATGATGTTATGGATGGTGGATGATACCCATAAAGTTCCATAAATGGGGTCATTTTTGTTGCGGTATGGAAGGAAGTGTTAAACCACCATTCCGCTAGAGGTAACCATTTGACCCATTGTGTTTGTTTATTAGATACAAAGCAACGAAGATATCCTTCCAAACATTTGTTTACTATCTCAGTTTGCCCATCAGATTGAGGATGATAAGATGAGCTATGAGCT
>APFE031124470.1:0-17600 GCA_000404065.3 Pinus taeda
AAGTATCCTGTTTGCATGAAAGAAAAAAATCATTCAAATTCAATGAACTATATTTGTACATATTTTGAAAAACTAAATTTTCAAACTATAGAGAATACAAAAGAGACAATGCATAGAAGCCTACTTATGATATTACTTATAATTCAATTAAAAACATGGCATTCTATGTGAAACTAAAACACATTAATTCCTAGGAATCTAGTAGAAAATTGCAAATATGGCCAGGAACAATTTCAAAACTATTACTAGAGTGATAATTGGATAGATACAAGGAAATTAGTATTTACGTGTCTATTAGCAACTATGACAAAATATTTGATCACAAATAACAAATAATAGTTTTCATTTAATTTCAATTTGCTATGTGTCCTATCTTATCCAAATTTATTAGACAATATGTGGTAGTGCCCAACCTTTTTGGTTGACTACGGAAAATGAGCCCCTCTATTTGAATTCCGCACCAATGATCCTTGTTTTGCAATGGAATGCAATCCAAGTAATCACTATAATCCAACCTAGTAATGGATATCATAAAAAAATCATGACAATAAAAACAAAAATGTGATTTAAATATATTTGCATTTTTTTAATATAAAACTTACAATTCCTTATATTTTTTTAATTCCAAAAGTGTTTAGTCGATGCATTGATCCAAAATTCTTTGTTGAAGAGAACAAATTCTTAATTCTAACTCTGTTTTGCTACTAATTTGACCAAGAATTTTTTATGGAAGGGAATAAGTTTTTAATTATAATTTATGAGTATACTTTGCTACTACATTAAGACATAATTCCATCTTAATTCTCATTACTTGAGAAGGTTTCCAAAAAAACAAGATTAGTTTGTAAACTAGTTTTATTGTAATTTTTAAAAAATAGAACTTACCTTCACTGTCATAATTTAAATTTAATATAGAAAAAATACAAGTGCAAACTTATAATTTTCTACCAAACTTTAATATAAAGTTGAATGTGTAAATTTAGTTTATTTTTTATATATATAACATGTAGCATGCAAATTTACTAAGCATACTAATCTTACTATACCGTTTGTAACTACATAATTTTTTACATGTTATTTATTATTTTATACATAAAATTTAAAATGTAAATTTACTTTCTGTTCTATTCACAAGTGTAAACTTACCTTTATTACTATTTTATAGCTTTTTCATGTAAATTTAATTATTATTCTAAGCAAAACTTACCTTTACTATCCTTTATTTTATTCAAAAGTGCACACTTACCTTATGTAACTAGAATTTCTTATTTTATATTTTTTTTTGTAATATAGAAGTTGTCATTTTTCTATACTTTTGTACAGGAGTTTTGGATTTGCACCTAAGTCTTTTCTATATATATATATATATATATATAGGATTTATCTTTTTCCAACTTTTCATTATTATAGAAGCTACTGTTTTTCTATTTCTTTTATTCACAAGCACAAACTTATTTTAGGTATTCTCATTTTATAATTTTTCATAATATAGAAGTTGTAGTTTTTCTATGCTTTTCTATAAAAGTTATGGATTTGCAAGTGCAACTAAGGTTTCCATTTTCTATTTTTTATTATTTTTTTAATATCGGATTTATCCTTTTTTTTATCTATTTTTTCATAAGTCTTATCCATTGTAAACTGAATTTTGCCATTTTATAATTTTTTGTAATATAGAAGTTACTGTTTTTCTAATTATTATTTTTTTTTATAAAAGCCATGGATTTGGAAGTTTAGCATTTTATAACTTTCATAATTTTTTCTAATATTGATTTATCTTTTTTCTATTTTTTTATAGGAGTTATCCATTTAGCACTTAAATTTGTCAGTTTATAATTTTTTCCAATATAAAAGTTATGGTTTTTGTTTTTCTTTTATAAGAGTTACCAATTTGCAAAGAATTTACTATTTTATAATTCTTTTTAAAATAGAAGTTATCTTTTTTTTTGCAATTTGTCACTATATAGAAATTACTAACTAGTTATCCATTTAACACTTAAATTTCTCCATTTATGATTTTTTCAAATATAGAAATTAGGTTTTTTGTTTTTTATAAAAGAGGTACCAATTTGCAACCAATTCATTATTTTATAATTTTTGTTAAGATAGAAATTATAATTTTTTAAATTGCTTATATAGAAATTACTAACTCACCTCTCATTTAAAACAATTATAGAAATTACTAACTCACCTCTCATTTAAAACAATTGAGTCACATGATGCCTCCTAAATATGTATAGTAGCTATTTATATTATTTAAAGTCAATGGCAATATTGATTCATTTTTAATTAAATTAATTATTTAATAAAATTTTACATTTTAGTATGAGCAATTTGTTTTTGATTATACCATATCATGTCTAGGAACAATTTTTAAATAACATATAATAAAATATAACATATCATGTCTGGGAACAATTTTTAAATAACATATAATAGAATATAGCATAAAAATTATTGTTTTTAATTTTATTTTTTATAAAAGTTATTGTTTATTTTTTTCCAATAATCTGATTAATACTCATATAAAAAAGTAACTGAATAAAAAATTATAAAAACAAAAAAAATTAGCATTAAAGCTAAAAGACCGCTGCATTATTTTTATAAAATTTCAATTCTCAAATTGCTACCAAGGCTACGTTATTTTATAAAAGGTAATTGAAAAACTCAATTTACTTACTCTATAATTTTATTCAGCAGCAATTTATCACGGTTACTATCCATAGTTACACAGAGCTAGAGCTAGACGTTCCTTGTTAGACCGATAGGCCTTCCTTTGAAACAAGCTTTCTTCGTCCTTTTCTTTCCGAGGTTGACACTTGGCGTCCTTCAGTGACGGAGTAAATCTGACATTTGTGCACAATTTGTTCCACCCGTATGATCTCTACTGACATCTGTGCACATTTCGTCATGGTCTTCCTCAGTCAGTTACTCGTCATGGCCTTCATCCTTCAGTTACGGGCGAAACATGGCGGAAAATGGCCTTCATTTATGTTATGGGCAGAGAGCTCCAGAACCATCGTCTTCATTGTTACAAGTAATCCATTCGCTTGTGCTCACCTTTGCTCTAATCCTAGTCCTTACCTCGATTTTGTGGAGTACGCTATCGATCCTCTTCAGCAGCTGCTGATGGCGACGAAGTTTTTTGGGAGATTCTGGAGCCTCGGATGAAGAGATAAGTTTTTTATTTGCAAGAAATTTCCAGTGGATGGGAAAATTCAGTTTCGCTTTATTGAAAATTTTAATTTACTTTTGACAGGAACACTGGATCAACAGCAGAAGCGGGAAGGCAAAGTAATAAGCCATAATCCCCAAAGACCAGAAATTGCTCCCTCTAATTACCGCCATCTCAACGTAATGTTCAGGGACAGCTGAGTTGGGCGTGCTGATCAGAAAACTCGCGTGAACGAAATAACGAACACACTGTACATAATATATGAAGGCTACCAGGAAAAAAATTAGCAGGCTCGCATATTTTAGGGTAGACGTCAAGGAATTCTGATTTCCGAAGAATATTTCAGTTACCAGACGGCTGGAGCTGATGCTGCTGTTGCTTTGTTTGGCGAAGGACAATACGGTGCCGATCACAAAACTGATCGTTAATGAGAGACTGGCCAGATAGACCGCAGCAGATATGTTGCTTGACACCACTATAAGAGCTATTGAGGTTTTATTCGGTACATCCTGCAATTGATTGTTGAAATCAAAACCCTAAAAAACAAGGAAAAAATAAACTATGTATCTTGGGAAAACATAAGAAAAATCAGTAATAATTGTCCTGATTATTACCATCATCATCTGTTGTACCCAGACTCGTTTGTTGGCATTTTCGAATCCTGTGACTGTAGTATTGGGGTACTTCTTGATTCTGTAGAGGAGATAGAGATGGTACGCCACCATGAAAAGAATACCTGTGGGAACCAGCACCAGGTCCAAATTTGCGGCTAGGTCGCTCCAAAACATTTTGTCGAAACCGTAACGAAAATCTAGCCCTTGATGGATCTAAACTCCTGGCGGGGCGAGTAAGTTTGTTGATTCTCACTTAATACCCATACAGAAATGGGCGAAATAAGCCCACCGGTCCTTGGTGAGGAAAATACTGCAATTTACTTGCAACTCCCTAATGAATTGAATTGGCTTAAAGGATCCTTTAAGAAGAAATGGAGTGGCATCAGGACTCAGCTCAATTGTTCCATAATATGATGAAAGTCAAAGTGGGATCGTCGATTTAAAAATTGGATGCCGAGACAAAGTTCGAATCCGCTGAATTTAAAAATCGCATGCCACACGTAATGGAATCCAATGATTTAAAAAAATATGGATGTCAGACAAAAATGAGATGCGTAAGTCGTATCTGTTACGTCGGAAGATAATCATATTTTAGAGTAAATTCACAATCATTTTGAAATAAAATATAATTGGGATGCCAAGGACGACTCTGGCATTCTCTCGCCCTTTAACTTCACTCGCAGGTGACAGAAAATAATGCTTGGAGATAATGATTTTTTAACTATTGAGCTTCTGAGAACATGCTTATCTCTAGATGTAATCAATATTAAGGTACCTGGGTGGAGATCATGAATTTGAAGAGGCAGAAGTGCATCAACCTGATTCACATCGTCAACGTCATCCAAGATTACCAAGGCGTTGGAAGATTTGAGAGGTCTATGAGCATCCCTTTACCTTCATCAACGCTGTCTACTGGTTGATCCAATCCAGTCAAGCTATTAAGAAGCTTTCTCTGCAACACATTTAAAGAACCTTTGGCAGCATGATCTCTCATGTCAAATAAGAAGCAGGATGTTTCATAATCTGAATTCTTGCGATTGAAGAATTCTTTTACGTTGTTTTTCCTGCGCCACCTAACCCCACGATCCCCAAGACCCCAGGTTCCCTGCTCTGCCCCAGTTGCTGCAACAGCACTGTATCTTCAAAATGTTTGACCATGTCATCTAAACCTGTTGGATATTTTGCAACGTACAAGTCTCGCTTTTTCACCATTTTGGACACAGACGTTCTACCACATTAGCTCGTCGGTTATTCAGAAAGAAAATAAATAGAAGCAATGCTAGGCAAACCTGCATGGTCTGACCATCGTGGCGTTACCTTGGAAAAGTGATCATTCATGGCAATTGAAAGCAGGTCCAAATGGTGGCCTCGCTCTCTCAATCATATTTATAAGCCACGTCCAATGAATCAACCCTGGAATAGGTTGCGTCGTCGCACAACATAGAAAAGGGACCATCTGTGGTAATGGAAGGCAGCTCCAAATGATGGCCCTTCGCTGGGAAGGCTGCATGGTGTTACCATCGTGGCACTGCCAGAGAAGGCATCAATCGTGGCACCTGGGGGTGGGCAGCCCCAAATAGTGGCCACGCAAACCTTACTGAATATTTTTATTATTTCGTATTTTAAACTTTTTTAATTTAGTGAAATGAGTAAAAAGAACACGAATATACTGTCACATCTTAAGTTCAAAATTGGCAATATAGTTCTATTTAATAAAAAAATTCCTGACATTAACAGTAGATGAAACATACAATACCGCTGACTAATTTACTTACAAAGTCACTTTAATGCCATGCTTTCAGATTTTCCAGGTTGCTAATGCTATACTTTCAGATTCTGATCAATAATCCCCTTCTTGTCCACCTATGGCTTTACATGCAATACCATCCTAAAGCGTTATCCTGTAGGTACACTTCAGTAAGTTTCATATGTGGCCTGTTTTGTGCCCTGGCTCACAACCTCTTGTTTCCAGTCTACTTATACTATTACACAACACTAGATATACTTGCACTGATATGCCCATTGATGGTACCTTCTTCAGCGATCTGTGGTCACAGCTTGTAGCAGCTTTAATTTTATTTCAAATGTCTTGACATTCTAACATGTTTGTTTGTCCTTTGCAGATTTGCTTGTCCAGTGTGCTCCAAATCTGTCTGTGATATGCCTAAATTGTGGGAGAAACTTGACCGAGAGGTAGATGAACATCTTGAAGTCAACTTGCAATGGGTTGTATAAAGAGTAGCTTATTATATGTGTTCTTGCTAATTTTGATTTCTCATATTTCTGAAATTTTCTTTCTTCCAATGGCAATTGATTTTTTAAGCTTCTTGAGTGGATACTGATATTTTTTTTTGTCATGTTGGTTGCTTTGACTCCAATGCCTGAAGCTTACAAGAACAAAATGGTAAGTTGTCTGATGTTAATGTGGTATAATTTGGAGGCATATTTTAGAGCCCATTAGTAGCGTGAGAGAAAATACCTCACCACTTTCTCGTCGGTCATTTGAGCAGGTTTGGATCTTATGCAATGGTAATGCTATGAGCATTCTATCGTTATTCATATGATTACTGTAAATGCATGGTTCTGATTTCCAACTATTTAATTTAATTATCTTTCCTTCTTCTTAACGAGTAACCCTCTGAATACTTACTACAGTAAATAGATTTCGGTAATTAGACCTCGGCATCTTGCTGTAGCTTGCCGCTACCAGGTGGTGTCCACCTGTGCATATTGCCCGGACCGCAACTTATCTACTGTTGAGGTCATATGCTTATACTATGTCATGACTCTTTTCTTTACGCATTACTAAATGGTTTACCTGAACGGGTTAGCGAGACTATCGCTGTCAGGATATGTCTATTAATTGTTAATAGTACCTATGCGAGTTGTATCATTTGATAATTCTTTGGTTTATATATTGCTATCTGTTTGTATCCATCACTTACAGTCTTCCGCCTGGTAATACGAGGGTTTCTGTTCAGATTCACCCGACAGTTAACCGTTTCAATTATTTTGATGCTCTGCCTCTAATACAGAGATGGGTTATCTGCCTTCTTGCTGTATATTAAATACTTTCAGATAAACTTTGTTCTATTGATTTCTAAATCTTATTACTGTTCTTTTCATGAACCACAGTCTGCATGATTGTTTATCTAATTCTGTCTTTTATATAGAATGTTGTACAGGATTAAATCTACACAATCTTTAGTTATCTATTTTTCTTGCTTATGATTCACATTAGTATAAAGACAGAGTATAATGTACAGGTTCTATGTAGACTTTCCATACCGGTCTCTCTCTTCCTTTTTACATATCTGATCTACAGAGTGACCTAAATGACAGTAATACCTTTAATAAATTCAGGTACTGCCTCACATTATAATCACGATTAAAATAATCATAAACAAACTACTACCACTGTCATCGATATCTAATCTTCAGGTCTTATAAATCAAAATACTTACCTGTATCTCTGTTGCTTCTTTCCGCCCTTCTACCACCTGTGGAAGGCTATTTGATGCTTGATATCCTCCCAGCCACGAGACCAGTCGTCTGCACTGCGTCTCTCCCCCAAGCGATCCCTTGCTGGCCACAGCCTCTGCAATGGGGAGCACAATTGTGCCTGTGCTATCTGGTCCTCACCAGACGTAGCACCACTTTCTTTGCTCAGTGCCCTTCTTTCCTTTATTTTCCTGTTTGTTCAAAAAACAACCTAGGTCTTTTCTCCTTTCCCCTTTTCTAAGGAGAAGAGAAACAGTTAGGGTCTTTCCCTAGTGTACTGGCAACTGTTTTTCCTTTCATTCTCATGCATAAAGAGAGAAAATAACTTTCCACATGAAATTATCATGCACACAGGGTAAATAAGTAATTTATTTACGTAAAATATTTGGTCATTACACATATCATGTCTGGGAACAATTTTTAAATAACATATAATAAAATATAACATAAAAATTATTGTTTTTAATTTTATTTTTTATAAACGTTATTGTTTATTTTTTTCCAATAATCTGATTAATACTCATATAAAAAAGTAACTGAATAAAAAATTATAAAAACAAAAAAAATTAGCATTAAAGCTAAAAGACCGCTGCATTATTTTTATAAAATTTCAATTCTCAAATTGCTACCAAGGCTACGTTATTTTATAAAAGTTAATTGAAAAACTCAATTTACTTACTCTATAATTTTATTCAGCAGCAATTTATCACGGTTACTATCCATAGTTACACAGAGCTAGACGTTCCTTGTTCTACACAACCACACCGTTCGTCAACTCAGCATGAGCAGCACAGTTGACGCTGGAGATACGGTGATAGAAAGTTTGGACCAAAATCAATCACCGCTGACTTGTACCTAATTGGAAACTGACGAATTATTCGCATACCGAATCGAATCAGCGAATTTCAGAAATTTTTTTGCCGGTACGGCCGAAATTGGTAACTATGTTTTATATACGTTATTAATCTACTAATTCCAATTCTATGGCCCGAGCCCACCGTCCCCACCGAAATGACTTGGTTAGCGTTCCCTCTGCGGGCAAGGTGAGAGTAGGCATGAAGGCTCATGATGAAATCTGTCACCACCCCTTGTCCGTTAAAAAAGCCATGGATCTTTATTGGTACATCTTACCTATAATTTCATCAATATGTATTTGTCACACCAAGTTTGAAATTCATCGATAAACTTAAGATTGAAAAACCAACTGATGAACTATAGATTTATGTTATAAAGTCCAGAGTCCAACCATGCCTGCCAACTTCCAGAGGATTGTGCCGAAAGTAGCGCTTATTAATTGGTCCCTCCCCTCCACTTGTTGGCGCACGAAGCCGTAATATAAATTTCCGTGCCATGGCCGATACCCATTGCACACAGTGTGAGGACTAGGCAATATAACTTGGCAAAACAAAGTAATTTTGTTATGGGCAGTCGTCTGTGCAGTGGGTTGAAGAACCTGCTATGCAGATCTTCTCGTGAAGACAGATCGATAAAATTGATTACAGTCGATGGGAAAGTTATGAGATTCAAGCGCCCTGTTTACGTTAAAGAAATCGTTGAAGAGTATCCCCACCATGGGATATTTGATGCGGGCAGTGTAAAATGCTGGGGAACAAATGTTGTCACCCGTCCTCTGGATCACAACTCAGAGCTTCAAGCAGGGCAGCTCTATTATCTTATCCCACTTTCTTCTTCTGCGGGCTCTGGATCACTTGAAGAATTGAAACAGATTTATTCACATCCAGCCACTGTTTCTGCTTCCTCAATAGATGGAAGCCATGACTCTGGACTTTATAACCAGCCGAGATACATGACAAGGGTGTAAAGTAGAAGGCTACGAACAGAGCTGTAAGAGCATGTGACAGCCATTGAAGTAAATATAAGACAAGTGAAAAATCTTCGAAATGCTTAGAGGGAGAATATATTGATTGACTGAGAGAAACCTGTGATGGTTGACAACAAAATGTAGGAGAGTATTTATAGGTAAAAAACCCTTAACTGAAGCGAAAGTCAAATTCTATGGATAAAATGCGACGACATGGAACTCCACTTACGCTCGTTTACCTTCCAGACATGGTAATCTCCAGGCGTTTTTATATTGAAAGCCGTCAAATATTTGCAGAAAACCGCAAGCGTTTTTATAATTCTCAGGGTAATCCCCAAAGAATTTTATAATTTTACATGGAAGTCGTGGAACTTTTGAAGGTGTCAAAACTGTTTTTTTCAGTGTTTTAGTTTAGTTTTATTTAGTCCGATTTAAATCGAGTTTAACTCCACCCATTTATTACTCATATTTTCAATATAATTCTATTTAAGTATTAAAATCATGTTTTTAATGTAATTTTAATTTTATTTAAGTGATTTTTAATATTTAAAGAGCAAGTCCTTTTCTCCATAGTTTTGTTCCTTTCAATTTTCGTTATAGTATCAAAGCTTAGATTTTGTAAAACTCTTTGACAGAGAAGAAGAGATCAGCTTAGTTTGAAAGCAGCAAGGTAAGTGAAGTGAGAGAAGCAGAGATAAAGCGTAGGATTTTTTGAAAGAGCAACAAAAATTTGAAGAAACTTGCGAAGAAACCGAAGGGAATGAGCATGTTCTGAAGAAAAAGGTTGAGGTTGAGATTTTTTTCCATAGAAAAGTTAATCCATAACGCAGCCCAGAAATTTAATAGAAGCGTTAGGCGTTTTTTAAAAGTCTGCATGACCTATTTGTGGTAAGTCGTGAAGGTTAAAAATTTTGCACTAAAAGTCAAGTCAATGCACGAACAATCAAAGCCCGAAGGTAAAGTGAAGTGGTGCATTTGAGTTAAATCAAAAGAATTGAATAATTATTTGAGATCTTTTCCCAAGTGAAAGAGCGAAGATTTTTTTGTTTCTTAAAAAAATATGGAAGTTATTAAAGTCTAAAAAGTATTAGACAAGTAGTGTTCAAATTATGTGTAGAAATGGGACAAGCTCAGAGGTTAAGAAGGTCAAAGCGACAACAAGTGATGTTGGATATCTGTTTAGATTTGGAAGTGAAAAGGAAAAATGATGCCTTTGCATTGAAATGCATAAAAGAATCTGTCGATGATAGCATTATTCCCTTGATTTTAGAAGTTAAGACAACTAAGGAGGTCTGGGATACCCTTGAGAGGAGTTTTGGTGTAAAGGGGAGCATTGATGTTGAAGGTGGATCTACAGCAACAGATCTACAAAAAGATGAATCCCACTATGCTCAGTCACAAGTGGATGATGAGTGAAGAATTTGCAGGAGTAGAAAAGGAGCACGAAGATGCTCGTGAACCCCATCGTGCACAACCACAAGTGGATGAAAATTTGGTGATTCCAACAACGGAGCTTGTTGACGAAATTATAATAAATCCAGCAACAAAGCTTTTTGAAGACAATTTGGTGAATCCAACAATAGAGCTTGTTGAAGATAATTTGGTGAAGCCAACAACAGAGCCTGCTGATGAAATTTTGGTGAATCCAGCAAAAGAGCTTACTTGACAATGAAACTGCCATTGGAGGAGTCGATACTATGGTGAATCTAACAAAAAATATTTCTAATGTAAAATTTGATGAAGAATTGTTGGCTAATGATGAATGGTTGTAGGTGATGTAGCAAAAACATCATATAGACATGATGTTATTCAATGTGAAAAACCCAATCGAGTCAGTGGAAGACAACCTTTTTGCAGCAACACAGATTAGTAAAGAAGTCGAAGAGACAAAGATAGAAACTGAGGAAGAGGCAAAGAAAGAATCCCACAAAAAGAAAATAAAGACAAAGGAAGAAGCAGAGCTGGAAGTGCAACAGAAGGAAGCTCTCATTGCAAAGAAGAAGGAACAAAACCAATGTGGTTCTACAAATATTTTTAATTCCAATGTTGATTTTCAGTGTGCAAGTAAACAAAATGATTATGAAGAAGAATTAAATTTCCTTGAAGCATGGCTTGCAACACCATGCCTTGAGAAAGTCTGCAGAGTAGTTGCAGAAATGAACCTTCAAGACAACATTGATGATGAACAAATTAATGAAATTTTTAGGTATTGGAGTTTTGAAGAGATGAAGTTATATTATGGTCTGATGTTGCAGCAGATTGATGATGAAAAGCGCACTACAAAAGATAATATGTGGCAGCAGTCCACATACAACTCATTTTTTGAAGAAGTCCGGGATATTCTCAGACACCCTAGAAAAATGGAAGACTTGCACTTCCAAATGAAGAAACTGAGGTTTGAGGGATACAACAAAGAGAAAAAGTTGAAACAATTTAGAGGCTATAGGATCTGGAAAAGGAGAAGAAGAAAAGTTGAAATCAATTTTTAAATTGTAAATCTAGCTAAGACACAGACCAACAAGTATCTTAATTGAGTATTTTATGTGGCTGTAATTAAGGGGGAGTGTTGGAGAATCTAATCCCAACCACCTGATAGGTGTCAAAACCATCCCTCCAAGTGTCCTAGTTCAGTTTCACTTAGTCCATTAAGTCGAGTTTAACTCTAGTAATTTATTACTGATGTTTCCAATGTAATCTTATTTACGTGATTTGTAATACTAAAAAGAGCAAGTTCTCTGCTCCATAGTTTTGTTCCCTTCAATTTTTGTCATTGAAATCAACTCGGGGTACTTTAACACTATTTTTTATTAATATAGATCCACATACACAATAACAAACTATATAGGTGTTGGACACTACATATAAATATAGACACCAAATTTCGGTATCTATGTGACACTAAGAGGCTCGACAACATTAGTGAACTCCCCAAGCTTGAATCTCTACAAGTTAGGTTTCCATATAAAAATGGCTGCGTATTTATGGAACAATCATCTCATTCCGGATTTACACACTTGGAATGTGGAAAGAAATGTGTTGAGCCACTGAGTTGCGTGGTAGGCGGTAACACCTTTAGTGGACACGATCAAAACCACGAGGAGTGGATGATGGCCGCCAATGTAATAGTAGCCAACGAGAGGCTAGTTTCAATTTACAACTTCGACAATGTTCTCCTTTATGATATAATGTCCAATTAATATTTGCTAAACCACTAACTACACCATGTGCGTTTTTGGTTGCTAGTTAGTGTAATCATGGCATGTACAATTTGCTAAGTAAACGACGTTGTTTAATCAACATAGGTTTTGGAGTTTTTGGTTTAAATTTGTAATTGTTTTTATCACATCTTTATTTTTGTTATTTAAATTAGGTTTTAACTATATTTTTTGTGCAGATAAGAAAAAATGTTGATTTTATTATATAGACAGTGACATCAGTACATTTAGTTCCATGTGGATGCGTCATATGAGATGTATATTGTCTCTCAATATATCAGTAGCCCAAGGGAAATGTCAAAATAGTTGTTGTCCAGAGAGAGTACATACCATGTCTCCATAATAAAAGCCTTAGCCAAAATAAAAAACATTCCATGTCTCCATAATAAAAGTCGGAGCCAAAACAAAAAACAGGGGAGTACATATATCAAAATCTCCATATAGTCCAAATGTATGAGGAAACCATGTGCCCATTGTGCAGAAACAAAAACAGTCGAGACAAAGGTCAAGGAAATCCTGCATCTATCGAGCATCCATCCACCTCAGAGTGATACGAAACCCCCTCGAGTGAGTTGAGGAGACCTTTCTTAGATAAAGAATCCTCAGCAATGTTGTGTTCTCTATGTGAGCGTTGAATAGAGACGCCCAGTAGTGTGTCCCTCAAGTTCTTGAGGTGCCTAAACCAGTCCTAAAGGTGTGGATGTGAAATGTGAGAGGATCCCAAGATATGATTGATGATGGCTTGGAAGTCTCCGTATATATTGAAAGACATGAACCAACTCCCACATTTGAATAAGGGCTACAAAGTAGCTATAGCTACTTTGGTTTAGTTTAAATATAGTTAAATTAGAGTAAAAACAATAAAAACAAATAAATATATATTAATAAAATTCACAATTACAATAGAAAGATAATTCATGATTGCATTATTTTTGGCCAGGCAAAGATAATAAGAACTCCATTTGTAGATGGTTTTCTTTATAAATTTTATTATCATATTTTTTCATGTTAATCTATTATTTATATAGATTTGAATGTAAAATTTATTTTTTCGACAAAAGGTACAACTACCTCTTCTAGAAACACTCTCATGGGAAAAAACGGATGTGTGGCGTTCTATTAAAATATAGTTAAATTAACTTAGTTTAAAAATAGTTCAATAAAAATATATGTTAAGTGAGTGGTGGAAAATTCGGTCTACCTAGCCAAATGTGAGACAAATATCACCTAGTTCTTCACTAAGGGAGCTTGAAGTACTCCAACAATTACATGGTTTTGACTTGATCTTTCCAACTTGAAGTGAATTTTATATATGGTTTTATTATATTAAATAATTCAATATATATTGTTTAGATAGTGGTTAAATAAAGTTTAAATGTTAAATAATTGAATGTGTTGGATTTAAAAACTATTCTATAATGATATTCCACATTACACATTGATGAAGGCTAGGTTATGATGTATGCACTATTTTATAATTCAAACCAATGGAATAAGGCTCTCCTTTGAAATTCTAGTTGATCGTTATGGTATATTTAATTTTGTTTTTTTATTTATTCTATAAAAATGACTATTCTTTGATTGGATAAGTTATTTCACCTATTGGTTAGAATGACATTATTAGAGATAATGGTTACCAATTAACTCTTTATGTGGTGATTTTGGTATGGTGATCAATGGTCTATAATATTGATTGTTTCCTAAGGATACATTTTAGGATGGGCATTGATCATGTTAGCTATATTAATTAAATTCATAGATAGCCATTGATGGTTGGGTATAATGTGGGTGAAACATCTCCCATCAAGGCGATTGAAAATGCTAGCACCTAGATAACAATGAACTTTTTATTGGACATCGATTTGTATCTAGGCCTCAAATTGATTAAAAAAAATGGTTTCATCATGGGATATTATCATGTGAAGTTTGTATGGCTTTGGAAGTATTATTTTCATGTTAACCTAGCACTTGTGGAGCATCATTAGTTTAGAAAAATAAACATATTTTTGAGTCAATATGCCAAGGTTGTCAATGTGCATTATTTCATGATTACCATGACAACTATGATGTCATCTCAGTATAATCGCTAGTGGTGTTTTTTGACTACATGAGTAGACTAGGGAGCATCCCTGACTAGCCCAGAAAGTGAGGAGAGGGATTTAGTGAAATGTTTAGAACCTAATTGTATTGTATATATTTAATCTTGAAGTTGTAAGAGTTGTTGATTTTCATGTTAAAATCATAATAGAAGGATATATCACTGAATTTGCAGCTAAATTTAGCCATTATTTTTCACAAGTAGAGGAGGACTTAAGAAGGGAGCTTTTGGAAGGATGGTAAAAAAAATTGTAAGCTATGCGAAGATGATTTTGGTGAAACAAGACTATATTATTTTTAATGCACCAATCACGGTAGCATAAGAACTTGTGCTTGGTAGTAGTCTACCTTGAATCCAAAAGAATGAATAGTTAAATTCAAATGGTATTATGAAGGAGGCATAAGATTAAGGAAGAGATGAGCAATGAATCCAAAAGAATGAATAGTTAAATTCAAATGGTACTATGGAGGAGCCATAAGATCAAGGGAGAGAAGAGCAATATAAGAAGTGAGGTGTAATATTTTGAAAAGTGGTGGAAGGACAAGGTATGGGAGATTATTTAGAAAGATGAAGGGAAGGACTAAAGCATGAATGGACAAGTTGAATATATGTCAAAGGGGATAGAAATCTAACCAATGGTTGAGAGAGAGAATTTTTCTTGGATGTTGAAAAAAGGTTGTGGAGGAAGTGTTAGAGGAACCACAATAGCAGCATGAATGTGATATAGATCATTTATATTATATATATTTCATCAATAAGATACCTCTAAAACATTTCTTGATTAGTCAATAGAAAAAGTCATAAACATGGTTAAATATATATTTTAATTTTCTTTATTTTTTTACTGTTATTTGGTAAAATGAAACAAAAATAAGACAGATAAGAAAAATAAGAAAAATAAATAACCCAAATCTATGTAGACTGATACTTAATCCAAATATACGTACACTGAAAATGCCCGGAACTTTCATTGCGACAATGTAGTAGTTGCAAGAGAACTATCACGTAGGAATACTGAACATGAATGCCAGCACCACTATCACGTAGGAATACTAAACACGAATGCCAGCAAGCACACAGTTGTAAAATAGGCACGCAATTGTAAAATAGTCGTAAAAGAGGCCAGGTGAATTTTACGTGTTTATGGGATAAGTGATTTTTTTAGATTTATTGATTTTAATATTAAATTATAATTAATAAAGGGGTTTTATTCAAGTTTGAAACTCGATTTACTTGTTTAGGTAAGTTTGTGAATAGTTATTGTGCCAAGAGCCTTATTTTCCAACTCAGTGAGAAGGTGATGTGTAAGTATGTCGGTCCATAAAAATAAAATATTATTTAAATTGGAGGTCCATGCGTAATATGGAAGAAGGTTTGTTGACTTTTTTTTAATTGAGGGCCTAGATTGATTCTCAAGGGAATATGTTCAACATATGCTTCCTTTTAATGTTTATCAATGGTTGTAGTGTATTATAGAGTTTGTTAGGTTGCATTTCAATTTCCTAAAGATTTGAGATTATTTGAATTCTAATAAGTTCCTCATTGTTATTTATAACATTCATTTATATATAATCAAATTTTAATTATCAAAATGGTCCATTACTTTTAATAAATTTAAAAAATTATAGTCTTTATAGTGGCTCTCCACCCACCAATTTCCTAGGGATTTGAGATTATTTCAATTCTAATAAGTTCCTACATGTTGAGATTATTCCAATTCCAATAAGTTCCTCATTGTTATTTATAACATTCATTTATATAGCAAATTTTATTCAGCAAAATGGTCCTTTACTTTTAATAAATTTAAGTGTCACGTGGCTCCCCACCCACCAATTTCCTAGGATTTGAGATTATTCCAATTATAATAAGTTCTTCCATGTTGGGATTATTCCAATTCTAATAAGTTCCTAAATATTATTTATAACATTATTTTACATATAGCTACAATTTTATTTATCAAAATCCTCCATTACTTTTAATAAATTTTAAAAATCACCAATTTCCTAAGGATATGATATTATTCCAATTATAATAAATTCCTCTATGTTTAGAGTATTCCAATTGTAATAAGTTCCTCATCACTATTTATAACATTTATCTATATACAAGCAAATTTTATTTAGGAAAATGGTCCATTACTTTTAATAAATCCAAAAAAAAATTGATTGACACGTGGCTCCATCAATAATGTTTCACATGATATATTTTTTAAAAATTTAATATATCCAAATGATCTATAGTAAATGATTTATGATTTATAAATGTTAGTTTTTTCATTATATTTTGTATGAATTTATTTTTGAAAAAATTATTATCTATTATTCATTTGTTTTTAAGGTTTTACTCTATATTTTATTTTATTTTCATTAAAAACATCTATAAAATAATAAATTATAGGGTTTATAAATGGAAGATTTCATATTCCCAGGGTATAATACTATCATTTGCACCACATATTGCAAAGGAAATGTCATTAAAGAAATGGCATAAGAAAGGAGAAACCAGACACTTGAAGAAAGATATTATAATAAAGGGCCTCGCATGCTCTTTGTTAGCATTAGGGGAGGGGAGACCTGTCGAAAAGGCACCTGAGGGAATTTGGGTAGTTTAGTTCCAACCTTATGGGAATGTAAACCAGAATCACTGATAAAAGGAGAATCTCATAGCATAGAAAAAAGAGGTCAAAATTTTAAGCCATTTTTTTTCTTTACTGGTGTTTTTTTATTTATCATATTTTATGTTTCAGGGAGAGTTCAACCAGAATATGTTCAAAGTGAGGGATTTATGAAAATTCACTTCATTAAGATTTTGGAACCTTTATAAGTAAATTATTTAAATCAAACATTTCATAACAAGGTACATCTGTCATTAGTTTATGTTAGGACTTTAAATTAATTTCACTTGATGTGTCATGATTTACGAGAGAATCTTCCAAGCTAGATCAAATAGAGGAAATTGATGAAAAAGACAATGATGACAAAAGATGACAACGAGGGTGAAGAAGAAGATTTAAAGACAAGAAAGTAAAATCAACTTGCATCTAAGAAAGACAACATTGTACAAAGAAGTAGGCCGGTTGGTAGGGAAAATTTTAACCCCCCCTAAATTTATAAATATAATAAATGGGCGAATCTCCATGGTATATAGGAAAAATGGAAGGCGAATTTATCAATAATAT
>APFE031124478.1:0-18479 GCA_000404065.3 Pinus taeda
AGGGACACATGGCACATCGTACAAGTTCGCTCTACTGAATTAGTCTATAATCAGGTCACTGTGGGAGATTTGGCATAACTCTTCATTGGAGAATCCAATTGGGGTTAGACTGGTGGCATTGGAAAGAGGACACAGAGTGCTACCAAAGGCCATAATTTCAGAACTAGATGATATGAAATTACAGAGGTACATCAGAGGAAATATTGAGCTCTTACAAAGTGAAAAAAGGTGTGTATATTTTTTTAAATGTTTGCTTAAGATTGGTTTGAAAATTATTTTGAAGGAATTCAAAGGGCATAGTGAATCATTATTGTCAGTAATTGATGCCCCAAAGAAAGAAAATGGAAACACCTAGTAGGTGACCTGAAAGCTCTAGCATGACTCATGAAGAAGAGGAAGAAATGGAACATGATATATCAAAATTACGAGACCAAGTGCAACAAGTGTCACTTGCACAAAAAGGAACAAAATCTAAGATGGATTATTTAAAGAAAGGTGTATAATCTAAGATGAATGACGTGGAAGCTAAGATGGATGATTTGAAGATAGCTTTGAATACAGACATGGAAGAATTGAAGATAAATATGAATAAGTTGCTACAAGAAAGGGTCACTAAGGCTGAAAGGGTAGTAAAGGAAAATCATGATGCGAACAAAGGAAATGTTAATCACGATTCCATAGATGCTAATGTTGGATCGAAGACCCACCATATTCAAAAAATCAATATGAGGAAGTTTGATGGCAAGGATCCCGCAACATGGATATTACCGATGGAGGAATTTTTCGATCTCAATAATGTGAAAAACACACAAAAGGTACGTATGGCAACTTTATATTTGGAACCAAATAAGTTTGTATGGTATCAACGACTTTGCTCTCGTAAACAATTTATCACTTGGGTGCTTTTTTTACGGAAGAATTGACAGCACATTATGAGGATACAAAAAGCAACACTTTATTTAGCCAATTGATAAGTGTCAAACAAAAGCGTTCAATAATGGAGCACATTGAGGAGTTCCAAAAATTGAACATAACAGTAAAAGATATTCCAGAGGAGCATAGGATTGATGTGTTCATAGGGTCTTTAAAGGATAATATCCAACATGATGTTCACCTTTAGGAACCTGATTCATTAGAGAAGGCATTCAGGTTAGCAAGAAAAATTGAAAGCAAAATTATGGCAACCAGAAAGCATACCACTCAAATCTATAAAGACGGAAGTGTTGTTGCCGCTAGTCCTCCACAACCTATAAGGTTGACACCACAACAATTGAAAGAAAAAAGAGAAAAAGGGCTTTGTTACAGTTCTGATAGCAAATACACTAAAGGTCATAAGTGTGCTGAGAAGAAATTATTCTACATAGATTGTGAGGAGGAAGAAGAAAAGGAGCAAGAAAGTTCAAAGGAAGAGGATATACTCTAGGAACAAAGCCTAGATAAAGAAGAAATGAATCTGACCATATCTTGTAATGCATTGGCTGGAATTACCACTACTCAAACCATCAAGATAGAAGGACAAATCAAGAAGAAAAAGGTAATAGTGTTGATTGATTCTGGTCGTACCCACAATTTTATTCATTGTAAGGTAGTAAAAGAATTGAATTGCTTCCTATATCAAGCACCAGAGTGTCAATTGATGATTGCAAATGGAGGAATGATG
The DNA here is from genome assembly GCA_000404065.3 of Pinus taeda. Taxonomy (NCBI): domain Eukaryota; kingdom Viridiplantae; phylum Streptophyta; class Pinopsida; order Pinales; family Pinaceae; genus Pinus; species Pinus taeda. Next base: position 1,661 of record APFE031124478.1, read on the forward strand.
CTCTGGAAAGTGCCATAATATCAAGCTATCCATGGGAGAATATGTATTGACTAGACCAATGCTTTCCATTCCAATGGGAGGTGTTGACGTTGTACTAGGAGTCCAATGGCTACAATCCTTGGGTACAATAGCTTTTAATTTTCAAGAAATTTTCATGAAATTTTCTGCGGAAGGAAAGGAAGTTGAATTAAGGGGTATTGTAGGGAAACCAGGACAGATAATCAGCTCTAACGGTATGACAAAACTTATAAAAAAGGAACAAAGAGGTGTAATTGCACAATTTTGTTCGCTAGATGTTTCCACATCGAAATCATCTATTTCTCCAGATCTCCAAAAATTCTTGGACAATCATTCCAAGGTATTTGAGACTCCCAAAGGTCTCCCACCTATTCATGATCATGATCATGCTATTCATCTTGATTCAGGAAGTGTTCCTCCAAACATAGGCTTTTATGTACAGATATCCTATGCCCAAAAGAGTGAAATTGAAACGTATGGTTGTAGAAATGCTAGAGGCTGGTATAATTCAACCTAGTCAAAGTTCTTTCTCTGCTCCAGTAGTATTGGTGCAGAAGAAGGATGGATCATGGTGCATGTGTCTGGATTATAGAGAGCTCAAAAAGCTAACTATTAAAGATAAGTTTCCCATTCCTATCATTGATGAATTACTGGATGAATTGCATGGATCAATTTACTTCACCAAGTTGGATCTTCGTTCAGGATATTATTAAATCAACGAAGACTGAAAACGTTCCGAAAACAGTATTTAGAACTCATGAGGGTCATTATGAATTTTTGGTCATGCCTTTTGGCCTTACCAATGCACCTTCTACATTTCAAGGTTTGATGAATTCTATTTTCAAACCCTTTGTTAGATAATTTGTGTTAGTATTTTTTGATGATATACTAATCTACAACAAGTCTTGGAAGGATCATGTTCAACATGTTGACAGGGTGCTCAAACTATTGGAGGAGAAACAATTATATGCAAAAAGCTTCAAATGTTTCTTTGGAGTACAAGAGGTGGAATATCTAGGTCATATTGTATCTCATGAAGGTGTTAAGGTAGACCCTAGCAAAATTAAAGCCATTAAGGAATGGAAAATCCCCACACCCATAAAGCATATGTGAGGATTTCTCCGGTTGATAGGGTATTATCACAAGTTTGGTAAGCATTATGGGAGAATAGTGGCACCTCTAACAACATTATTGAAGAAAGATGCATTTTCATGGACTCCAGATGCAACAAAGGCCTTCAAGCATCTTAAAGAGCTAATGTGCCAAGCACCGATCTTAGCTATGCCGGACTTCACAAAAACTTTTATTGTGGAATGTGATGCTTCAAGAAATGGAATTGATGTTGTTTTAATGCAAGATGAAAGACCCATTTCTTTCGAAAGTCATCCAATCAAGGGAAAGTATTTACACAAAGCTATTTATGAGAATGAAATGTTGGCAATACTACATGCACTTAAGAAATGTTGACCCTACCTAATGGGAAGACACTTCAAGGTAAAAACGGATCATGATAGCCTTAAACACTTTTTAGAACAAAGATTATCCTTTGAAGAGCAACAAAAGTGGGTCACAAAGATGTTGGGCTATGACTTTGAAATCATCTATGAAAAAGGGAAGAAAAATGTGGTGGCAGATGCACTCACAAGAAAGGATGAATATGTGGAAGCATTTTTGTGCACCATTTCTATTATCCAACCAGATTGGATAAGCGAAGCAAGGGATGAATGGAAGAAGTACGAAGAGTATGACCACTTATTCAAAAGTTGCAAAAGATCCCAATTCAAACAATATTGCTAGAAATTGAAGAGGAAGGAAAAATCATATTGGAACCTAGAGCAGTCACAGAAACAAGAACCCGACAGTTACAAAATCGATAAATTTTAGAGTATCTCATCAAGTGGAAGAAATTACCCGCTAAAGATTCCACACGGGAGGACAAGAATTTTATACAGAAGCATCAAGAACTACTCAAGTGTTGAGGACAATGTTTTTTGAAGGAGAGGGGCATGCTAGGCCCCTATACTACTAGTGTAACCCCTTATTGTTGTTAGTACAACCCACTTATTATATTGATGTACCCATGTAGTGCCGATATTGTTATTATTGTGCCCCATATAAGCCCACTATTTTTATTATTGTGCCCTCACATTATTATTGTTATGTCGGCTCTGATTATGTTATGACCCCTTAGACTCCTATATATAGAAAGGAGGTATTTTCATTTGTATCATCCAAGAATTGTTCATTTATGTAATGTAAAGGAGGTTTCACCCTCGGAGAGGCTGAATTCTAAGGCGTTGATCTATCTTTTCTATCTATTCTTGAGTTGGTTTCACAACAGAAAGAGTCTAGATAGGGGTTTTTGATAGCTCTGAAGCCAATGGAGCTGTTGTTGAAGGAATTTGAGTACTGTAGCATGTTGTAATCACTATTTTTATGAGCATAATGATATAGGCCCAAGCATTGGAGGTTGGACCATGAGACATAGCTGAGTAGGGGTGAACAACTTCATCATTTGTTGTTTCTTTTTTTTACTATTATCATGGGATTTTCTGCATTATCTGCAAATTCTGAAGTTTAAATTCAGGTTTTATGTGTTTATAAATTTAACATAACAGCCTCGAAACTCAAATTTATTCACTTGAAATTTACATAAACCTCAAGTACTTTCATATACAGATCCAATGCTTAGCACCGAAGGTTATTTAAGTTCCTCCTTAACCATGCATTAACCAAATATTGGAGCCCCTCTCATCAACAGTTTCTAATAGGGGAAATAGCATGGGAGTTGTGACATTCTAATTCTTTGATTGTCGATCTCCGATATGATGTCATCACTCCTACATCGCACCTCATGAGTGGTGACATGTGTCACCCATATTTTCCCCCGTAGGCCCTTTTAAAATGCCAAAATTTTCTTCCACGTGTCCTTTCGTACCACGACGTCATGATGATGTCAGATGCCACTATAGCTTATCAAAACCAATCATAAGTCACCATGCATCCTTATCGAATCTAATCGTCTGTCGTCATGTGTAACTATCAGAGCCAATCATGTGTCACCATATGTCCTGCTAGAGGAGGGAGAAAAGGGTATACTCACCTTTGGTTTTATGATGAAATACTTTGTAAAAATTTAATTGCATTCACAGGAGGTTTTAAACGCGGTCGACACTTTACCCCTGTTGCAACTTTTGAAAGGTCACACTCTCAAAAGTTCTAATATGTGATTGCTGATGTTGCGATATGCTTGATTCTTTGATGTCCAATTCCTGATATGCGATAGCTGATATGCCTGACTGCGATGTGTCAGACCTTCGATAACTGATCGTTGATACCTTCTGACCTTTGATATTGTGATATTCGATACTCTGATATGCGTTCACAAGGCTTCAGTCCTTCAAACTTCAGAAGACCATAATGTTTGATCCACGAGTCCAATTTTGGACTTCCACATATCGTTGGAAAGATTTTTCAAAGAACTCCCCAATGCAGAGGCTTTGATCTGGGCTTTGAGTCCTTCTACTTTTTGAAAATAACTCCAATATCCTCTTCTCTTTTGCATTCTTTTGACATCCTCTCGAACCATTCAAGCAATTTTGCAGTAAGCAATAACATTGTTGACGATATGGGATTTGTATATAAATATAAAAAGAATATAAGAAGTGAATAAAAAAATAAATAGCTCAAAATTCATACTTTGAAGTGATCTTAGAATGTAGGGGCTTCATGGAAATAGAAATATTGAAACAAAACAAGGAGGAAAATAAACAAAAAAAACTAAAGAAAACCACAATCAAAACCAAAGAAAGAAGAAAATAAACAAGAAAAACCTAAAAAAACCACACTCAAAACTAAGTTATAATAAACTCATAAATTTGAATTCTAAATTGATTTATTTATAATTTAAACCCATTTTAATTTTTGCCACAGCTATTTTGATATGATCAAAGCTAAAACAATCAATTCATATAAATGAAATAGATAACTACACAATAGTTTGTTTGTTTATGAAAAAGAAATTGATATAAGGGCATAACAAAAATAATAATATTTTATTTTTTTATTATTTTATAATAATTTTTTTAAGAATAGAGTGATACCAAAGGATATAATATATTTGTTTAAATAAATCCAGAAGGAATCTTTCATATCTGTAGCGACGTCTACCTTTGTTTCATGATTAACAGCTTGCTTGATAACGTTAAGGTGACCAGTGTTACATCCACTACCTTTGTTTCATGATTAACGGCTTGCTTGATAATGTAGAATACGGTGACCATCATTACATCCACTAAAGTTTTTCACGTTAAGATGACTTGTAACATCCTGTGGTTCTGCCTGAAGTGTGACCGCGTTCGGGTGATGTGCGACCGTGGGCGAGTGACCAGTTGGAGGGTGAGCTGCAGTTGTGCGACACTTATGCAACAGTTAGGACGAACATATTGAACGATATATGGAGAGCATTGGCACACATATATGCATTGGAGCGTTGAGCGATGCGTTTGGATGCCGACCTTACGATGGAAGCAAAGCCGACGGTTGTGTGGGCGTTTTGCAATGGAGTAAGCGGTGTGTGCTGTTAGGTTCCTATACCAATAGGTTTCATATTTCATGATTGACAGTGGAAGGACCAAATATGTTCATCATTGCAGGCTGCAAATGTTCGATATTTTGTGTATATGCTACAAAAAATTAAAAAAAGAAAAGAGGGTATGCCTTAAAAGAATAATCAAAAGGAAAGAAAATCAAGTGGTCAAGAGAAAAGTGAAAATGAACCCCAAACTAAAGACCAGGAAAGTGGCCAGTCAAAATGCCACTACTAGCTTATTTGGCAGTGTCATGTTATGCAAATACTGCTGCTAATCACACTTGATGGATGGCCCAACAATCTAAACTCGACCATGCCGTGGTTAAATTGCTCACTGCAGAATAGAGAATGTTCCCTGACCAAACAGCTCAAGCTTCGCAGATGACTAGCTAGGTAGAGAAATAAAGGTGCCCACCTACTTAATCTGGGGCCTTGGAAGAAATAAGGGTAGATTTTAGATAGGAGGGCAGTCAAAATAAAAAGAGGAAAATGAGGGTCTACTAATTCAAGTGCACCCACTTTAATGAAGAAAAAAAAGTTAGGATTACTAGGGTGGGTAAGTAGTGCAAGGTTGCAGAAATGGAGTGCCATCACCAATTGGCCTATTAAGTGCAAAAACTTATGCCACTCAGGGTATTGGCTTCAAAGGCAAAGAGTGGACGACAAGCATTGGAAGCATGTCTAACTTCCCCAGTTTCCCCCAAACTTCATTTTACTAACACTCCCACGAGCCTTGAAGATCTGCTCAAGTGTCCAGTTCCACTTCATTGCATCCAAAACTACTTGGTCAAGCCATGGAGTTCAAACATGAAAAGAAGCCACATTTTTTGTGTAAAACACATTTTTTCATCATTTTCATTTTATCCTCAAAATCCTAAGAGTTTCTCTTATTAAAAATTGGCTTTACCCCTTCATTCACCTCGCAAACCATATTAATCATTAACATATTACCTAGCTCCCTAACTCCCCCCTTCCCCTAATTCTATTACAATCTATTGAAAATCTCCCAAAAATATCTATAAATACCCTCCCCTTAGCACTATAGCTAAATATCCTTGCCTTGGGAAATATTAACCCCTCAAGGGTTAGTATTAACCCTCAATCTTCCTAAAAACTATGGGTTTCCGCAAAAAACCATGGTTAAAGGTCAAAAAAATCAAATTCCCCGCCCTCATTTACCCTTGTCCCCGTTTCCTCCGCCCTAAGCCTGTTTTATTATAAATTTTTTAATAAAAAACATTGAATAAAATGTGGGTTTAAAACCCGAAAAACCCATAACCTCATATTCTAAACCCACACCGCGCCCGATTTATTAAATTCTAATTAATTATTTGGGCAGGCCCCCTGTGTATTAATGCGCCGTCACTTCGCAATTCCCGCCCGTCGTCCGATCTTCCGCCCCGCCCATCCAATGGTGGGCAGTCGATCTCCCAGCAGACTTGCCCGACCTTTTGCATCCGGGGGATGGGCGATATTGCCGCCGTACCCCCGCCACGCATCAGGCGCCCACATTGTTCGCTGGCCCCCCCTCCAAACCACTTACAGCCTTGGACCCTACCGGGGAGACCGCTTACCGCCCTCCCCCCCGCGCTGACGTCACACCCCCGTCAGCGTGATGTCACCCCGCTTTGCTGCTGCTAGGCCTCCATGTCGCCCCCGGCCACCATGTCACCCTGTCCAACCTGCCGCCGTGTCACTGCCACCTGGGCACCCACGTCAGCTACCATGTCACCCATCTGTACCCGGGACCATGATGACGTCAGCATGACGTCATCACAAAAAGCCACCAATATGCCAAAAATGCATAAAAAGGCGTCAAATAACTGTTATTTTGCATTGTTTTCTACGACGCCCGGAGCTCCTCTGAAAGCGAAATTCAACCTACAACGGTCAAAAACCAAAACCAATCCACCAAAGTCGCTGCCGCCTCCATTATCAACCCAACCACCTGCAATTCAGCCAATTTGGCCGGTGCAAATGCCTCATATGCCATTAAAACCAGGTATTTGCCGTATACATCCTCTCTTGTCCACTGTTCTCCTTGCGATCCTATTTTCCTGCTTAAAGAACTCAGCTAAAGGACCCACATTATCAAATTCACCACTGTAATCCAATTAAAAAACCACTGAAACCCCTGCGCGATGAAAGTCTCAAAGAAACCCACGACCCTTTGTGAAATTCACCATTTTTCCATAAAGAAAAACTAACGAAGCCGAGCTACTGGCTAGAAGACTGACTTGACAAGTTCCCTCACCCATGCTAAAGGAATTCTCTGCAAATAACTAGCTAACCAGCTCAAACACACTTTGGTTCTTCAAAACAGAGTGCCCCACATATTCATTAAGCTTGTGACAGCCTCCTTGCACTGCCAAACTGCTCACTACAAACAGAGATCAGTAAGCCATTTCCTCAGCATTCACATCAAGTTTGAAATGCAGTAAGCCACCAGCTGAAACAAGACAATGGCCACTCCAGCTTCTCTAGATGTGGTGCCCATAAATCAACCTAACAGAGAACTAGAAGCTATGCCACTGGTGGACAGTGATGCCCTCATCACAGACTTTGTGGCAGAGAGAAGCCACTTGCAAACATACTGCCAACTAAGAAATAGTCACTTGGACAACAGTGACCTGTATAGCATCTGGGAATCCAATCTGCCCACCTACTTCCTACCTTCTGTCAACATTTTTCCTGAAGTCATCCATATATGTGCAAAGAACTATGACCAGAAACTCAGGGCTGTAAAGTCTCCATCTGGGAGCATCCTCTTTTATATAACTCCAGATTCCATCAACCAGATGCTCAACTACAAGCAGACCCAGCTGCTATACCACTTCTCCATGAACTATTTTCTAGATGAGGGCTCCAAACTCTATAGCACAGACATTGCTGCCATAGCCAGGAAATTCATGAAGGCAGACTACCAACCTTCTGTGCCACCTCCTTTTCCCTATGCAGATTTCAACGAGGTTGGCAAGCTACAGGTAGATATGCTGACCTCTGTGCTGGGGTTCACTACAAACAAACATGTTGATCTGACTGTGCTAGTCATGCTCTCTGCATACAGCCTTGTGAATCCCCCTGCTATGAAATACAACTATGCCAAGTAGATTGCCAATAAGATACATGGTCAATTGACAAGTCTGAAGAGGGACGCAATATTCAAATATTCCTCATACATCTATCATTTATTCTTATACTACCAAACAGATTGCTTCCAGTGCTCAATCAGGAAGCTAGACTCACAGGGTGAGAGGATGTCTATGATCTTCTGGTCTTCAGTCTCCAACCAAGTCTAGAATTCCCCCTACTCATACTGTGAGTTCATTGATCAGTTTGTGTATCTAGTCACGTGCCTCTTAAAGAGGACCCCTCCTATCAGATTGTCCAAGGATATGCAGAAAATCTTGTAGCTATCTAGAAGCTACAAAATTGGTGATTGGTACTTGTACCAAAACCACACTGTCATCAGAATTTATGGTTATGAGCTCTGTCCCTACAGGCTCCCAAAATATGTCCCTATGAGGCTATTTTCCTTGGAGTACTACAGATAGCTCATAAACTCTGATCTAACACACTTTCACAGTGCAAAGAAGAAAGCCAACCTAAAATTCAAGGACCACCTAGGCCCATTTGTCATGAACAGAAAAGATGGTTGGCAAGAAGCTGACCAAATACTAGGACAACAACTCAAACTCAAGAGAAGCTTCTGGTGGGTCCCGTATGACCCTGAAGGCTTCATCAGTGCCAGGAGGGTCAAATATAGGTTGCTAGCCTATAAGCATTGCCCAATCCCTCAAATACAACACTTTGATAATCAAGATGAATGGGTGCCTGAGTCAATAGTAGAGGAATTGACTCCGGAAGAAATAATGGAGCAAACTGTGAAGGACTTGGAAAAAACTCTTGACTTAGACTCTTATCAACAGGTCTTGTTCAAGCAACCAGTCCAAGCAGGAGAAGGCACCTCTACTGCTCCAGCTGCACAGGACATCCAGTAGGCTCCAACAACAACAACTACAACAAAGGGAAAGGATAAAATGGATGAACAACAAGAGGTAGAGACAGGGCAGCCTAGTACTTCAAAGGACCAGCAATCAGAACAGGCCCCTCCACAACAAACTGAACAAACACAAAACCTAGTTTTGCAGACTCCTCTCAATGATGAGAGAGGGAAAAAGAGTAACAGGGAAGAGATCACACCTCCAACAGGGTCATCACAACAACCAGAGGCCAAGAGGCCGAGAGTAGACCTTGAGGCAGAAGAAGGAGACATCAGTGAAGAACTGGCAGAAAGCCACAGCAGAGAAAGGCAAACAAGCCAACAGACTGCCAGTAGCTCATTTCAGCTAGAACAGGCTCAGCAACAGACCATAGAGGTGTCCTCCTCGAGACAACAGGGCAAAAATCTAGCTACAGTTAAAGAAGGCTTCAAAGAGATCAAGGCACAAAATGAGTTGCTAAGGGTGTAGCTCTATGAGAAATTCCTGAATACAATCCCAGCCAAAAAACAAAGATTAATGGTTGCCTATGATCTAAAGGAAGAAAAGATGATCTTCACTCATCTGAAGCCCAAAGTTCCACACCCAAAGACCACAGCAGATTACTATAGGACAAACCTAGAGGTCTTTGCTAAAGACATACACCCCATGGATCAGATTGAGCTGCACAAACAAATTGGGGAGATGGTGTATGCAACACTTGCTGAGAGGGCAATGCTGGCCCATCAGCTAAAAGAAGCCTTGCAGAACACCAACAGGCAGCTTGATTATGAAAGGTTGTCCTCCTCTGCAAAAGAGAACAGAATAAAGACTCTGGAGGATATAATTGTAGATTTGGGACATGACCCAAAGGACCCAAAGGGTGTTAGAGCCCTTATAAAGAAGAAAGAGGATGATATTGCTACATTGAGAAGACAGGCAAAATTGCCTCCTACCATCCATCCTGAAACAATAGAGCTAGCACAAGAGAAGCAGGTCGATAATGCCATGGATCTGCTGCTTGTCATGAACCAAAGGATACTACAAATGGAGGCAGATTTAGAGAAAGCTCTGTAGGACAAGCGAGGGGAATCAGCCTCCCAGCCCCCTCAAACTTCAACAAATCTTGAACCTGCCCCTCCAACACAAGCAACAGCAGCCCCTCCTACTGTTCCAGCACCTACTATAGCTACATCAGCAACAGGAGCAACAGTAGAAGCAATAGCAGCAGCAGAATCTAGCATGGGAATGGAGGAGTTTATGAAGGCTGTTAAAGAGCTGGAAACTCAAGTCACTGAAATAAATAATGCCAAGGAAAAACTGGCCAAGCTGGAGGCTAGTTATGACAAATCAAAGATGACAGTGGCAGAAAAGCAAAGAGAAATAAAGGCCTTAGAGGCCAAAGTGAAAACTCTAGAAAAAGAGTTGATGCTAGGTAAAGCCTAGCAAAAATTAAAAATATTATTTGGGCCAAAATTGGCCAATCTATACAGGACTAATGGAGGTCCATTCAAGCAATTTTTTAACAGGTGGAGCTAATAGAAATAGCTCATGTGGAAATTCAGAGAGCCAGGAGAGCCCTGGGAATAATGCCTGAGCAGGCCACCAAAATGATTCATTTCCTGAATAACCGTACTAGAGAGGAACTGGGTGCTCTACAAATAAGCAGCAGAACAGATACAATCCTCACAGCCAAAAAGGTATTGACCTTAAGGAATTTTGCTTAGACATTGGAGAGGAAGTGTTAGGAGATGAAGGCAGAGATAGATGAATTTAGAGCTAAGATGGCTATTCTACAAGACAAAGGACTACCAAACCTAGTCACTGGCACATGACAGCTGTTGTCATATAATCAGTATATGACAAGGATCAAAAATTATGTTGAAAACTAGATCACTGCATCTAGCAGCTCCACAGAAGAAGCAAGGCCTCCCTCTGGACAATCCCTCTATGACAAGCTGGAAAATTTGTTCTTCATTTAACATGAAATAAATCATCTGTTCGAAATCCCTCCTAACTTTTATAGACATACATAGGCAGATGAAACATTGGTAAAAATGAGGAGGCATCAGCTACCCCCAACTGATTGGTGGCAAGCAATGCTGGAGATTTGGCCCAGATAATGCCACTTTACTTTTTGCCTTTTTTGAGGAAAATCAGAGTTTACAGGTCAGCAGATAGGTTAGCAGGCAGATCAACATACAAATAGAGTAAGTGGCCATACAGGTGACTCAGCAATGCACCCAGACAGCAGGCTAAATCAATGAAGAGTTAAAGGCACAGCTACAGCCTACTTTCCAGAGCCATAAAGTCAAATCTACCTAATATAAAAATATCGGCTATCTCAGCATTAAAAGCTACATTTATGTTGTCATTTACTTTTCATAAGAGAGTTGGTGGTGCAATTTATTGCACCATAACTCTCTACTAAGATATTTTATACCCTATTTTTGTATATATATCCCCTCAGATAACGCATTGAGGGTCGGTTGTAGTGTAATTATTTCTGAAGAGCTCTATTGTATTATGAAGACTTTTTGATAATAAATTTGCTGATGGAGATTTCTGGTTCCAACGCTGTCTGAAGATGGATATGTAAAGCTCTGTTTTGTTGCAGAATTCCTGTGTCATTTGTTGAATCAATAAGTTTCTCTTAACAGTGTATGTGTTTCCTGTGTATTCCATAACTCTTATGACTTCATAATCTTAGTAAGTAGAGAAAAAGAATAGTCTAGGATTTGTTTCAAGCACCCTACGCTCAATCTCTATTTCTAAATATGTTTTCTTTTGGATTAGCCATAGATATGAATTCTTAATTGCTCATGTTCGAACTTATCCTATCATGGTGAATACTGTTTAATAATTCTTAACTACTCTTAAGCAATACCTTCATGTTTCTTCATTTAGCATAGTGAAAGATTCTTAACTGCCTTTCATTCACTAATTCCATAATTTCATCAACAAATCTGATAAATTGTTTCACATATGCCTAACTTGCTCTACAACAACACTCTGTTTTCATAAATCCACTTTCACAAGCACAAATACCTCAACTCCATTGCCCAATGGAACAAACTGTTCTGTAATCTGTATCTCAGTTCTATATGAACTCACCAACCCACCAAGTTCGAAACAAAAAGTGCATCATAACTAGCCTAAAACATTCATCAAACAAAGCTAAACTATAAAAAGAGAGCCCTCTCTGGTTACAGGTAGGCTAGGACCTGCAACTAAAAGATTGGTCAGTGGTTACCTCAACCGTATTCCCTTTAGGAAGCAAGGAACAACCTTAGTGATAACATCAATGGCGACTCAACTGGGGAACTTTATGTCAAAATACCAAGTAAAAGGAGATAAGCTTCCTGTTTGAAGGTCCTATCATAGGATACTAAGGAAAGAAAACCCAGAAGCTGACTCCAAAGAAGAGATCTCGTTACACTAGGTCCAATCCTGACCCTAATCCCCCAACTATCTTTGGAAACCCCAATTTAATCCCCAAACGCTTAAAGAAACAAGAGCTGCTAAGGGAGCTCTCAGATTCAGATACTGAACCAAATCAGCAGAGCTATATTCCCACTCCTGTCAAAGCATCGGTTCATCCTCACCCTACCCCAGCTTATCCTAGCTCTTCATCCACCTCCCAAGGTAGTTTCCCCACTCCCCCATCCCCAACACACCTCACTCCTGTTATCCCTATTGTCCCAGCTGTCCCACTCCTCCTTGCTTCCCCTTTTATCCCTGCAAGCATGGCTAGATATGCTCCTTTAGTCCTGCCTGCAAACCCAGGGGAAATGCCCCAAGACTATCAAGGGAAAATCACTTACTTTGATGGAACTGGCACTTACACTGCCCAACAACACACCAAGAGGATGCAAGACTATTTTGAGAACTATGAGATAGATGATGAAGATGTAAGAATGAAAATTTTTGTGCAAAGTTTGACAGGGGATGTAAGCAATTGGTTTAGGTCTCTGGCTACAAACTCTATAGTCAATCCTGATGCCTTATACCTAAGTTTTTTAAATAGGTGGGAAAAGAAGAAGGACCCCCTTCACATAATGACAGAGTATGATAATTTGAAAAGAGGCCCTCAAGAGACAGTTCAAGACTACTGTGTTAGGTTCAACAATGTATATAATGCTCTCCCTCAAAACTTGAGACCTCCTCCTGATCTAGCCTTGATTAAATTTCCTGATGGATTTGACCCAGACATGGCATATCAATTAAGAGAAAGAGCACCACCAAGTCTTGCAAACATGGAGAATATAGCTGTAAGTGTAGAGGCAAACCTGATTGCGAAGAGAACCAGAGCAAAAAATGAAAGGAGAATAACTTTCAAAGAGGAACCCTCAACCTTTGATCAAAAGCTAGATGCAATCATGAAAGGTATGGAAAGGTTAGGAGATAGGGTTGAGACCATGGAAAGAAAGTCCTCCTGGGAAGGACAAACAAGCAACACAACTAGGAATCCAAATTTTAGGAAAAAGCAAAACCCAGATTTAGGGAGAACTAGTCCTTATCAGAATACCAGACCTCCATTTCAAGAAAATTATGCAGAGGCCTCAACCACTAGTGAACAAATAGAAGATCCCCACATCAATTTAATGGGTTTGGATAGTGAAGAACAGGTATTCTTAACACAAGATGATCAGCAGGCCCAAGACTACCAACAATTCCAAGCAAAATCTGGTGAGTCATTTGATTTCAGAGAAGGGTATGACACAACAGTCTATGAACTACACAAACAATACAAGCTAAGGAGTAGAACCATAGATGTACCTGAGAATACCAAACAGACACACACCAAACTACCCAAGAAAACTAGTGATAAAGCTGCCTTAACATAGTCCTCAGATAAAAAACCCCGCAAAGAGGTTACAGTGGAAGATGTATCTGATATACAGCCCTCAGTAAAACCTTCACCCACACCACTTATTCCAACAAAAATTTTGGGCAAACCTATAGAAAAGAGAACTGACCCAAACATATCCCAAAACAACGTGCCTGATCAGGACATGCTCACCCAAAATTCAGTAGAAAAGGAAAAATTTGCTGCTCATAATGTAAAAGTTCAGATAGAAAAACCTTTCAATCTCGAAACAGAAATTGGCAAACTCAAAATTTCAATCCCTCTATCTGAACTAGCCAAACATGAGGTCTTCAGACAACAAATCAATAGATCATTGTAAGTACCAGAAAATAGGGATGCAGTCAACATTTTGGATGACCAACCAGAACTGATTTTTGGCTCAGAAGTCAATGGAAAATCAGGGGATGGAGGAACTCCTCCATTCTATGTAGGCCTAAACATTCATGACAAAGTATTACAAAATTCCATGTTTGACTCAGGGGCCTCTCATAACCTAATGCCCAAGTCAGTAATGGAAAAACATGGATTAGACATCACCAGACCCTACAAATATTTATTTTCATTTGATTCCAGCTAGGTAAGATGTTTAGGACTGATTAAAGACCTCTGTGTATCCTTGATCCAATATCTAGCCAAAAAAATTCTAATGGATGTAGTAGTGGCTGACATTCCACCCAAATATGGTATGCTCCTGTCAAGGTCTTAGGGCGCCAAACTCCAAGGATCTTTGCAACTAGACATGTCATATGCCACAATTTAAGTCTTTGGCCAGCCAAAGAGACTATATGGAGAGACACTCATGAAATATGTGGTCAACAGCCAGGATAAACCCCAAAATTTCCCAATCTACTCCATCCATTCAGATATGGACTCCTTCATACTATACAATGTTGATATATGCCCCAAAACTGAGCTCAAGCTCCTAGAAACAAAGGAAACCAGGCATATGAATGAACAATCCACTTTTGTTGAACAAAAGCTCACTAATCTCATTAAAACATCAGACTCGGCTGACATATCACAAGAATCACCAAGACTAAACTTACCCACTGAACAGGTCTGTAAATCAATTGAAACCAATACTGACCAAGAAACCTTGTGGTATTTAGAATTTGATGGATCAGTAAATAAGTTTGGAGCAGGAGTAGGGGTATGGATACACAATACCCAAAATGACCATGCTCTATGTCATGCCTATAGGATTAACTTCAGATGTACAAATAACATGGCAGAATATGAAGCCCTCCTACTAGGTCTCAAACCGATAAAGAACCTAGGAGTGACCAATGTCTCCATATTGGGGGATTGAGACCTCATTATCCAACAAATAAAGGGTAATTTTGTTACAAATGATCCCAGGTTAAGGTCTTATAGGTCAGCAGTGATAGACTTACTCAACAACTTCCTAGAATATCAGATCACCAAAATACCTAGGAACCACAACTTGCATGCTCACAGTCTGGCAACCTTTGCAAGTACCTGTAAACTTCCTTTTGGGCCCAACCACCAATTCACTAATGAGATCAAACACAGGCCCTCTGTCCCAGAAAATGTAAATAATTGGCAAGTGTTTGAGAATGATACTCAGATAAACAATTTTTTAACCATGAAGGAGGAATTCTCAAACTTAAACATTGACACAAGCATTAGGGAGGATCAAAACCAAAAGCATGAACCAGACACCAGTATATCAGCTGAAACAACAGATAGGATATTACATCCCACAATCTTTGACCCTACCAATTTGCAGAAACTAAAGATAACAGATCTTGATGAAATTAATGAGGAAGAAACAGAAGTGATTCAATTAAAAGACAATTTCTTGCCTACATGTCTTGCTCCTTTAGAAGACATCTTTGATTCAAATGATCTCTCTAAGAAACCAAAGATGCAACCCATCAATGTAGAAATAGAGGAGTGTAACATTGGGACCATTGAAAATCCCCAAATGATCAAGCTTTCTAGAACCTTACCTCCTGATAAGAAGCCAGAATACATCAAACTGTTCAAAGAGTTTCAGGATGTATTTGCCTGGAGCTATGAGGACCTTAAGTCCTATGATACTACAATGATCTAGCACACAATACCCCTAAAAGAAAACCAAAAACCTTTAAACAAAAGCTGAGAAGAGTCAATCCAGTACTTCTTCCCCTAATAGAGAAAGAAGTAAAGTGAATGTATGAAGCTGGGATAATTGCTTCCATAAGGTTTTTTGAATGGATTTCTAACCTTGTACCTACAAGAAAGAAAACAGGGGAGATAATACTTTTTGTTGATCTGAGAAATTTAAACAAAGTCTCCCTCAAAGACCACTACCCCTTACCAAAAATGGATCACATCTTACAAAGGGTAGTGGGAGCTTGAAGGATTTCATTACGGGATGGCTTCTCAGGATTCAATCAAATCTTAGTCCACCCAGATGACCAAGATAAAACTGCCTTCACCACACCTTGGGGAACTTTCAAATATGTCAAAATGCCGTTTGGACTCAAGAATGCTAGAGCCAAATTTCAAAGGGCAATGGATATAGCCTTTTCCAAACAAATCCATGATTTCCTTGTCATATACCTTGATGACCTAACAGCCTTCTCAAAATCCGATCAGGAGCATTTAAAACACCTCAAACAAGTGTTCTTAATTTGTAGAAAGTATGGAATTTCTTTAAACCCAAAGAAGTCACTATTTGGCCTGGAAGAAGGCAAACTCCTTGGTCACATAATTTCAAAAGATGGCATAAGAATTGACCTTGATAGGATTCAGGCTATCCTGCAAGTCCCCCATCCAAGAAACATCAAGGAATTACAAGCCTTTTTGGGGAAGATTAATTTCCTAAGAAGATCTATTCCCAACCTGGCTGAGCTGATAAGATTGTTGAACAATATGCTCAAGAAAGATGCCAAGGTCAAATGGAAAATTTAGGCTAAACAAGCCTTTGAAGAAATCAAGATAGCCTTGACAAAAACACTTGTGGTTACAAGCCCTAGTTTTGATAGAGACTTTATAATCTTCTCCTTTTCCTCTAAAAACACAATTGTTGCAGTCCTACTGCAAAAGGATGACTTGGGATGTGAAAAACCTATTGCCTTTTTCAGTAAAGCCCTTAGGGATGCCCCACTCAAGTACAAAATCATGGAAAAGCAAGCATATGTCCTGGTAAAAGCCATAAAGGATTTCAGAGTTTACATCCTATATTCTCATATAATTGCATATGTGCCCAATGTTGTAGTCAAAGATATCTTAACCTAAGAGGTAATGGAAGGCAAGAGGGGCAAATGGCTTGCCAATATTCTGGAATATGATATAGAAATCAAACCAACAAAACTTATAAAAGGACAAGGGCTAGCCAAACTAATGACTGAG
>APFE031124482.1:38213-55099 GCA_000404065.3 Pinus taeda
GTTTCGAAGATATAAAGAAAAGCTGAGGGTTTGCATCCTACGAGATCTACTCAAACGGAAGACTCTCGGGCAAGGACACTCTTACACAGTGCAATAGAATAAGAATTTATGTTGATTTCTTGAGAATTTCTTGTTGTGGTTTTCCCTCCACTCTATTAGGGTTCTCAACCCAAGACCCTAGGGTGGTCTCACCCGCAACAGAATTGGCACATCTACAGGGGATAACATTCTTGTTATTCCTGGTTTGGGTTGTTTGTTCTCAATCACGGTTCAATTTCTTGATTGCTTGCTTTTACAGTGTTGTTTGATCCATTAGCATCGCAGGCATAAAGTCTGATCTTCTTGGTCAAACTTTGATTTTTGTTTTTTCCTAATTAAGCTTTGTATACGTTGTTTTCTTAGGTTACAACTGCTTATACACGCGAGTTTCTTCAAGAAGACTCACGTATACGCAATTTTCTTGTATTAGAAATGCGTGTGTACGCTTATGTGTCTTTACACAGTCACGTATGCAATTTTTTGAATTGTTTTTTCAAATCTTTTTGCCCAGATAGGTATTCTGCCTGGTGTTTTATGTTGTTGTATGGTCATCTGCTGTCTGGAGAACTCAGTTTTCCTGCAAGATTTCTTTTTCAAAATCTCCTTCTCACTGAAAACTCTTGTTTGCCCTAGGATTGCTTCTTAAGCAAGTTTGTAGTTTGTGTCTTGGGTTCAAGACTTCGTTTTGAAGTTCTTGGACTTCTGGTTTTCCAGAACAAGAAATTGATTTTGATTTCATTTTCAACCCAGATTTAAAGTTCTCTTGCTTTGGTTTTCCTTGTTTTATGGCCTTGTTGCTTTTCGTGCCTTTTTGAGAGTCTTTTTGGCAAGTTTGAAATTATTTCTTTCTTGATATTTTGTTGGTTTGCCGAAATATTTTGCTGTTGTTCAGATCAATTTGTGCAAGTTTGTAGTCTTTCTTCATTTATTTATGAGTTTTATAACTTTCAATATTGGAAGACTCCTTGTGCTTATTTCTTAGTCTTTCAAATTTTAGTAGTACTTTTGTGACCTCAAAAATTTGATTTTGTTTCCTTAAAAGAAAAATCACAAAAACATCGCTTTTTGTTTTTCTTTTTCCAATATTTTGGTTTATGGTTTCTTTTGTTTTGTTGTTGAGAAGTGAATTGTGATCTTTTGCAATTTGTTCTACTTGGTTTGGAGAGAATTTGTTTTTAATTTTTTTACCCTCTTCATTTTCAAGTTGGCTTATTGTCTTTATAAAGAACCACATTTTCTTGTGAGTGTTATTTAGGATCTTGCATCATCATTTTTACTTGCATTAGGTTAGTTTGCATTTTTAAGTATTCTTAGTCTTTTTAGATTTTGGGTGTGTGTGGATTGTTTCAGAAAAGAAAAGAAAAAATATTGTGCTTATATATAGGTTTTTCGTAGAACCCAAGTAGAAATCACTCTTCATTGAAGAAAATGGCTGCATCCATATAGTTAGTTTTCTATTGATCTCTTTTGCGTCATAAAACATCATCAGTTTCACTCCCATAATTCCCCCTGACTGAAAGAAAAACTATATTAAATCAAGCGATCTAATAAAATGAACTACCAACAAGTTTGGGTTCATTAGGGCCTTGGAATAGGTGAGTGGAGAGTTAACTCTCCAAGGCTGCTCAAATTACAAAACTTAGAAGTTGAATAAAGAGCGAAACCCAATATCTTTAGAAAGACTAGGAAATATCCATGACTAGGAGTTAAGCACGAGGGAGAGTGAAGACAAGGAAGAGAGATATCCCCTCTCCTACTTGTTGGATCCTGCCTCATGAGTGTTCCACCTGGCTTTTGATATGAGTTGGTGTCCATAGTTACCTTTCCTAGGGATCGCATCGCTGGCTGCAGAGGGGAATCTTGTGGCACCTGAGGTTGACGTTGCATCATGTTCAACAGTACTTCTGGAGGGTACCCTTGTGCAGCTTGGGTGCTTGCACCGACAAAGGCTATTGCCTAGAGGTTAGCGTAACTACTTCTCATACCTTCGCTAATAGGCCCGGGGCATAATTACCCTAGATTATTTTTGGAAGGCCCTTGATTTTGACTTCCTTGTATTTTGGTGTCTAGTCCTAATCACCCGGAGCAGAAATACTTGAAAGTTGTTTGATTTCTTGTATTTTTAGGGACTTTTTAGAGGGTGATGTTTGCTCCTAGTTGGCCTAGCTTTACAATTTTTTGAGTCTTTAAGTATATCTATTTAAAATAATTCAAAGTGGCTAATCGACCAGCTCGTTGGTCTAGGAGACTTTGTGGGCTATCACCTACGAGTCCCGAGCCTTCTCCTTGAAAGCGTAGGAGCAATCCTGCTAGTGGTTTTCAACAAGTGGTAACAAGTGCATTGGAGATTGATCCTCCGTTGGAGTTATTGATTCGCAAGATAGACTCGGTACAAGTGGAGAGTTATAGAGGAACACTCCAGTTCTTTCTTGAGTCCTCTTCCAATCGGAAGACAATATTGAGGTTGAAGAGCTTTCTGAGTCTATTTCAACTCCTAATTCTCCTCTTCCTCCTGATTATCCAGATGTTTTATTATACGTCGAGACTCCAACCAACAGGCCTTCAAGCCTTGATCTATATTGATCTTTTCCTTCGATGACCACTACTGGAAGCATGGCATCCACAACAAGTGCTACGAGTATGCAAACTCCTATATCCATACAAGGAGAAAGAACTATTTCTATATCTTCTGTTACTCCTAGCACTTCTATATTTGGTTCTACTTTCATTCCATCTTCGAGTGGAAGTTCTCAAGCTGTTGTCTCTGGCGTTAGCTTTTTCCCTTTTGGAATGCCGATTAGCGTGATTCTTTTGGTTCCTTTAATTATTCCATCAGCTGCCTCCACATCCATGAAAAGTGGATCAAATTCTTTTTAGGGTTTCCTGTTTAGGGGTGGTCATATACCACATTCCAATCCAACTATGAGATCGATGCCTTTTTCCTTTACGGGTCAAAGTTATAATCTGTTTCAAAGTTAGACAAACCCTACGGTTAGTGGGTTAGGATCCGAGAATCAATTTTATTTCAATCAAAAAGGGAATATGTTGTATTCTTCTATCAGTTCTTTCCAGAATTTTTCTCCCTATGCTAATGCATGGAACCCTTATCAGGGGCTCTCTGCTCCTTTTAACACTTCTCTAGGGGGCAACTTTACCAGTTACAGAGGTTTTTTGGTAGGAGCTGGTAAAACTCCGGCTTTTTCTGGACCACAAGGGGCTCCTTATGGTTCAATTGGGTCTACGAGTTACTTCGGGCAACTTGGTGCATTCACAAATATAGTTCATTCGTTTCAGAACGTTGGGAGTTCCGCCCACACCGGGTGGAATCCTCAGGGTCCACCACGACTCCCTTTTTTGGCAACGTTAAAATTGCCAGATCTCTCTAAATTGACTAATGATCCGATTAGGTATAACCCATTTTGGCCTCTGGTTCCAACCAAACTTCCCTCAGATACACCAAAATTTGAGGGGAAGGCTGGTGAAGATCCGAGTGACCACGTAACCACTTTCCACTTATGGTGTTTTGTTACAGGTCTATTTGGGCACATCACTCTCGACATTCATATCAACACAATTAGGGCTCATCAAACTCTAATTCAATTGTTACACACCCTAGGCAAGTCATCAAATTGAATGCTTCCATCCATGAAAGTTTCCTAGCTTGAAACCCTACTGAAATGCCTCCTTGGGACACCAGCGCAGACTTGGTCAGGAATAACTATGCTGCAGAGTAGGTAGGCCCATTCAGGCCTGCACTGTAATGTACTTAGGCCCACTTTGACCTGCATTGGGTGAGAATGAGCGAAATTGACATCGGATTCTAGGAATATTCCTAGATTATAGAGAATTCTAGAAGGATGCCTAACTCTTATCTCATCCTATGAGGTCGAATTTGGATAGGCTATGGATCAATTAACCCTCTATCCTCTCATTCTTTTCTCCATGGAAGCTAACTCTAATCTTGGAAAGCCATTCAATGCCTAATTTATGAGATAACCACCTGCATTTCCCTATAAATTGACCACTCATCATAGTGATCATGGAAGCTGGAATTTGAAGATTGTAGAGAAATATTGTTGGTTTGAGATTTGAGTTCATGTCAAGTAATGTTATGCTACTGGATTGATATGCTTTTGGTGTGACGATGGTTTGGACTAAAGTTGGATGAGCGACACGGGATCAAACCGCATTGGGTGTAACTCCTCCTTCTACATCAATAAAGTTGTTTGTTCCTTTTCCCATATTCTTGTTCATATATATGATACATATATGTTTCAATGTTGTCTATTCCATTTATTTATAGTATTTGATCATTGTCATCTTTTATTTTTGTTGACAGGTACCGATTGAACGAATTCAGTTCGAGTAGGAGTGACGGGAGCAATTCAAAGGGGGATCAAAGGAAGCGAAAGATCTCAAGTAAATTCCTTCATCTAATCTAACTACTATAGGAAAAGGTCAAACTACATTCTTTCTATTGTTCTAAGTGCAACTACCCACTTAGGGAAGATGTACTTATCCATAGGTACAAATTCCATATAACAAATTGGCAACCATGTTGGGTACAATTGTCGTTCCTGTTAACGCTTGAAATTTCACCTCAGGCTGAGAAAGGAAAACCTCGAGGCTACATCAAACCATTTAGCCTCGTAGCTGGCCCTACGTGGTAGGAGAAGGCTCTCTCCGGTCTATCTCGTAAAATATTCAATAAATGAGATGACCAATAGGGTAGCACTGATTTTAGGCTAGTAAATTGATCAAAGGGTTTTTAATAAAATGATGGGCTGCATGGGCAAAATCACAGCTTGAGCAGAGAAAGATAATGAATAACATAGATTATCGACTGAGGCAAGGTAGGCAAGAAATTTAACATCAAATTGAGATTAAATGGGATGGCAAGACCGGTGAGGAGCTAAGGAGGGAAAACAATACCTTTGAATCCTCCTTAAACAGTAGAAAACATTGAACATGAACAAACTTATAGGCAGAGCATATAATACTATGAATTCTACCTAAACACTTCATTTGTTCACTCATAAATGATTATGAAGTGGAATGAAACATAACAGATTACAGAAGAAAAACTTATGCTAACTTTCATACCACAGGAATCTCAGAAGTTAGAGCTGTGTAATTTCATTAAAAGTCTCTGTCAATGACTGTACAATAGAAGCTCTGCTACACACACCTCTCAGCACTCAGAACTCTCCCCCACTCACAAATGATGCTTTTAATACCACAAAACAACCCAGAAGAAAACCGATCCCGGAAAAGATGAAACTGTTTCAATTGGGACTATGAAAAATAGTAAGCCACTCATCAGTTCCTAAAGATCAGCGCATACATATCCAACCATTCATAATTGCGACTATTCATCCGCCTAATCTCCTTTGATTGCCTAACCACTTCAGTGTGAAGACCGCCTTTGATTGCCTAACTGCTTCAGTGTGAAGACCCAAAATAGACTAACTAATTCGATTTCTATGCTGGGATAATTCTCTGTATTTAAATTTGGCTTTTGAATTTTATTCTTCCTCAAAATGTCATGACACGTGTTTCTGCTGAAGGCACGTTCCCATTTTTTAAAATGCAAAGATTTGCATCCAGTCGACATCCGGGGAGAAGAAGATAACTCCTTAAAATGAGGCAATTGGGAAAATTAGAAAAGCTTATAGTCTTCAGAAGCTTCTAATGATTTCCAACTTTAGCATGAGAATTTTTGCAGTTCATGCCATACACACAAAGTGGATATATGATATATGTTATCACAAAATATTTGGAGAAATCTCCCCTCCCAACGTAAGTAAAATGGTTTATACATTAACTATACACTGCAACTGCAACCTATTATATCTTGTGGTCCTCTACAGCATAGTAGTTTTATACACACGAAGTATAAATTGAGTTTACAGGCAATGTTTACAACTCCTCAAAACGACACTTTAATTCCCAATGATGCCATGATCTGAGAGATACATTGTGAGTGTGCAGGCCAAGCTGCTGCTGTCACTAAATTCCCATCTCTGAAACATGTAGTTATAGGTTCTGGCTCTAACCATTCACCACCAGAAAGCAACACATTAAGCTTTACATCTGGATATGCAATACATGTTTTCTCTTTCAATATTCCTGCACTAGCAAGAATCAACGGCCCATATTGGTGAAAATCCTTATAAACAATAGGATGAAAAGCTTCCAGCTATTTCAAAAGCTCAATAGGCCGGGACAATGCAGGAGTCCCACTAAGAAAGATACTGTACTGGGCTTGCTGGAAAAGAGGAATACAAGAATTTGTCCTTTAGCCTGGGGTTTCTTCATATAATGGGACTCATCAGCAATGACAATCTTAAAATCACTGTTCACTAGTATCTCTTGTAGCTTCGATACAAGTTCATATGATATTATGTTAAAAACACCATCCAACTGAATAGTCTGTTTACTAGATGTCTGCACAATATTGAAGTTCCCAATATTTGACCCTGCCCACTGTGACATGATCACCAATATTTCAGATGAACGGATCTAAAGCCATTTCTCAATCATCAATGCGCACCGTAAACGCAATGCAGATGGAATAATAACAAGAACTGGCCAAACATCTTTGAGACATGAGGCAACAACAATAGCCAGCAAAGTCTTTCCCAGTTCCATTTCATTTGCTATGAGAGCTCGTCCATCAAATCGAATCTAAAGCACAGATTCTTGGATAACAGCGACCCTTCTTCAGACACACAAATCTTGTGGATCTGCAAATCGCTGTGAAGACCAATATAATTCGAATCCACTGGCAGAGTCGTAACCTATTTCTCACATTGTCATTGCCATTGCCAGCTTTAACCCACCATGGAAAATAAAAATATATATACATTAACAATAAATCCAGCTTAACTGAAAAGGCCGCTGCAAAAGAAATGTTGCATTTCGCAATCTCAACATCTACCAATTGTTTATCCCTTTCAGAAATCGCTTGGAAATAGGGAATGAGAGTTCTTACACCACTGTCTCCTATAGGATCATCACTCAAGTCCAGATTTTGCAACTGATGCATACACTACAGGAACATTTTAGATCACTTTCGCATAGATGAGCAAAAAAAACTGAGGACAAATCAGATACATTGTCTACTGCCTGATCTTGCTGTGATTGTAAGGGAGGGGCACAAACATGATCTATGTTCAACACCTTATTAACATGCTTTGCATCTGAACTTGATAATGCAAATCCGGAAACTTTACAACTTGTTTCCACTGCAAATTTTGGTAGATTAACTCTAGAGGTTCTTCCAATGTAATACCACTGCTGACCAAACCTTGATCTCCATTTCTTCTTGCAACGTCTCTTACTTCTGCTTCAACATCAACTACTTCATAATTTTTTGATGAAGAGAATGGTGGAAAGTTACCATGGTGTTGACTTTTAGTAGACATGTTGGAACTTGGAGACACAGTATCTTGCAAGCCAACCTTGGAGTACGCACCCTGCCTTTTCTGACATAAAGCCATAAATTTGGTGCATGCAGCTTTTGAACGAGTTGCTCCAAATTGCTATCTATCGCACGTAAAAGTTCCCTTTGTGAAGCATCTATTTCTTCAATTCCGCTCCTTGACTTCAAGGATGCTCATGGCCTGCTGCCTTATTTTAATAACTAATAAACATGCTTACAAGGGAATATTGATTTCTCAACCCTGTAGAGATTGATATATCACTCTTCAATGGAAGAGAATAGTAGGTGACTGCCAACTGCTTTGACAGGTTTTTCCTTTAGCCTCAAACCAAATTCCTTTGATCAATAAGACACAGGGCATTCCCAGCGCTAACACAATCATTTGATTCAATAGCTGTGACAATGAAGTTTGTTTGGGATTTCCAGTGAGACCTCTCCAAATAGCTTGTAACTTGCTTTGCCTCTGATGGCTGATGATGTTTTGTTTTCTTCTGTTTGTGCTTTTGCAGATAGGAGTTGAGGAAGCTGCTGCCTTTTGGAGAGCTGAAGAATTTGATACATATTCTAAAAACACATTTAATGATTTCTTCTTCAAAACAGGGTTTTGAAGAAGAATAAATCTCACACTAACATGAGACGGAGTCTAACATCGGCTCCACTTGGGATGGCAGCTTCCGCCTTTTGGAGGTGCCAAGAACCGCAGAACTTTGGGAAAGCAGACAGTGCCTCCACCCATTGGGCAATGGAGTCATCATCAACACAACTCTTGACTTAATTTTCAAACTGAAACTGAACTCAAACAATCTTCAAGAAAACTAAAACAAGATGCTGCCCTTGTGGCTGCTTATTTATTTACAAAATCTACCCTACTTTGCTGTACAAACAATAGATCAAGTAATACTAAAATTCCAGATTAGCCATTCAAGTAAACATGAGGATGATGCCGCTTGAGAATGCTTCCGCCAGGACACAAATGTAATTGCTGGCAGCCCTTCGTGCACGTACTGAGCCTGATCACGGAATGGACAGTCTGATCTATAAATCAAAGTGAAAAACATGTCAATATATGCCGCAATAGGATCACGGAAGCCAGAATCTGTTGGCTGCCCCAACTCTGCAATACATACTTCCAGCTGCAAACTGTCAATGTAAACGACTGTAGGCGATTCTATGATTTCTTGTTTCAATGGAGGAAGGATTTCCAAGAACTTTTTAGGGTCTTGGAAATCATATGACTGAATCTTCTCATCTAACCATTGAATCCCCTCTTCAATTCGTTCAACAATTAACTCGCAAAATTCAGTTTTGAAGACCTTAGAAGATTTCAACAAATGAAGCCAGGCACTGAAAACATCTTCATCAAGTTTAGTATCTACTAACGCCTTTCTTATTCTTTCTACAGCTTCATACAAGGTAGGGTTTGCCACATACCCTTCCATTGCATGAATGGATCAGCAAGCACTGGAGTGTCTGGATCGAATTGGAGTCGCCAGGTGAATAGTTCAGCCTTCATAAATGTCTGAGTGCTGTCCACCATCAGCATCAGATCTGCACCTTGATTGCATGTACTGGGACGATACAATCAACAAGTCGAATGTTCGATCCCCAGTATGGTCGCCAGTATGTTAACGCTTGAAATTTCACCTCAAGCTGAGAAAGGCAAACCTCAAGGCTACATCAAACCATTTAGCCTCGTAGCTAGCCCTACGGGGCAGGAGAAGGCTCTCTCCGGTCTATCTCGTTAAATCTTCAATAGATGAGATGACCAATAGGGTAACACTGATTTTAGGCTAGTAAACTGATCAAAGGGTTTTTAATAAAATGATGGGGTTTTTCTGGGCTGCATGGGAAAAATCACATCTTGAGCAGAGAAAGATAATGAATAACACAGATTATCGACTGAGGCAAGGTAGGCAAGAAATTTAACATCAAATTGAGATTAAATGGGATGGCAAGACTGGTGAGGAGCTAAGGAGGGCAAACATTACCTTTGAATCCTCCTTAAACAGTAGAAAACATTGAACATGAACAAACTTATAGGCAGAGCATATAATACTATGAATTCTACCTAAACACTTCATTTGTTCACTCAGAGATGATTATGAAGTGAAATGAAACATAACAGATTACAGAAGAAAAACTTATGCTAACTTTCATACCACAGGAATCTCAGAAGTCAGAGCTGTGTAATTTCATTAAAAGTCTCTGTCAATGACTGTACAATAGAAGCTCTGCTACACACACCTCTCAACACTCAGAACTCTCCCCCACTCACAAATGATGCTTTTAATACCACAAAACAACCCAGAAGAAAACCGATCCCAGAAAAGATGAAACTGTTTCAATTGGGACTATGAAAAATAGTAAGCCACTCATCAGTTCCTAAAGATCAGCGCATACATATCCAACCATTCATAATTGCCACTATTCATCCGCCTAATCGCCTTTGATTGCCTAACCGCTTTAGTGTGAAGACCGCCTTTGATTGCCTAACCGCTTCAGTGTGAAGACCCAAAATAGACTAACTAATTCGATTTCTGTGCTGGGATAATTCTCTGTATTTAAATTTGGCTTTTGACTTTTATTCTTCCTCAAAATGTCATGACACGTGTTTCTGCTGAAGGCACGTTCCCATTTTTTAAAATGAAAAGATTTGCATCCAGTCGACATCCGGGGAGAAGAAGATAACTCCTTAAAATGAGGCAATTGGGAAAATTAGAAAAGATTATAGTCTTCAGAAGCTTCTAATGATTTCCAACTTTAGCATGAGAATTTTTGCAGTTCATGCCATACACACAAAGTGGATATCTGATATATGTTATCACAAAATATTTGGAGAAATCTCCCCTCCCAACGTAAGTAAAATGGTTTATACATTAACTATACACTGCAACTGCAACCTATTATATCTTGTGGTCCTCTACAACACAGTAGTTTTATACACACGAAGTAGAAATTGAGTTTACAGGCAATGTGTACAACTCCTCAAAACGACACTTTAATTCTCAATGATGCCATGATCTGAGAGATACATTGTGAGCGTGCAGGCCAAGCTACTGCTGTCACTAAATTCCCATCTCTGAAACATGTAGTTAGAGGTTTTGGCTCTAATTATTCACCACCAGAAAGAAATACATTAAGCTTTACATCTGGATGTGAAATACATGTTTTCTCTTTCAATATTCCTGCACCAGCAAGAATCAACGGCCCATATTGGTGAAAATCCTTATAAACAATAGGATGAAAAGCTTCCAGCTGTTTCAAAAGCTCAATAGGCCGGGACAACGCAGGAGTCCCACTAAGCAAGATACTGTACTGGGCTTGCTGGAAAAGAGGAATACAAGCATTTGTCCTTTAGCCTGGGGTTTCTTCACATAATGGGACTCATCAGCAATGACAATCTTAAAATCACTGTTCACTAGTATCTCTTGTAGCTTCGATACAAGTTCATATGATATTATGTTAAAAACACCATCCAACTGAATAGTCTGTTTACTAGATGTCTGCACAATATTGAAGTTCCCAATATTTGACCCTGCCCACTGTGACATGATCACCAATATTTCAGATGAACGGATCTAAAGCCATTGCTCAATCATCAATGCGCACCGTAAATGCAATGCAGATGGAATAATAACAAGAACTGGCCAAACATCTTTGAGACATGAGGTAACAGCAATAGCCAGCAAAGTCTTTCCCAGTTCCATTTCATTTGCTATGAGAGCTCGTCCATCAAATCAAATCTAAAGAACAGATTCTTGGATAACATCGACCCTTCTTCAGACACACAAATCTTGTGGGTCTACAAATCGATGTGAAGACCAATATAATTCGAATCCACTGGAAGAGTCGTAACCTGTTTCTCACATTGTCATTGCCATTGCCAGCTTTAACCCACCATGGAAAATAAAAATATATATACATTAACAATAAATCCAGCTTAACTGAAAAGGCCGCTGCAAAAGAAATGTTGCATTTCGCAATCTCGACATCTACCAATTGTTTATCCCTTTCAGAAATCGCTTGGAAATAGGGAATGAGAGTTCTTACACCACTGTCTCCTATAGGATCATCACTCAAGTCCAGATTTTGCAACTGATGCATACACTACAGGAACATTTTAAATCACTTTCGCATAGATGAGCAGAAAAAACTGAGGACAAATCAGATACTTTTTCTACTGCCTGATCTTGCTGTGATTGTAAGGGAGGGGCACAAACATGATCTACGTTCAACACCTTATTAACATGCTTTGCATCTGAACCTGATAATGCAAATCCGGAAACTTTACAACTTGTTGCCACTGCAAATTCTGGTAGATTAACTCTAGAGGTTCTTCCAATGTAATACCACTGCTGACCAAACCTTGATCTCCATTTCTTCTTGCAACGTCTCTTACTTCTGCTTCAACATCAGCTACTTCATAATTTTTTGATGAAGAGAATGGTGGAAAGCTACCATGGTGTTGACTTTCAGTAGACATGTTGGAACTTGGAGACACAGTATCCTGCAAGCCAACCTTGGAGTACGCACCCTGCCTTTTCTGACATAAAGCCATAAATTTGGTGCATGCAGCTTTTGAACGAGTTGCTCCAAATTGCTATCTATCGCACGTAAAATTTCCCTCTGTGAAGCATCTGTTTCTTCAATTCCGCTCCTTGAATTCAAGGATGCTCCTGTCCTGCTGCCTTATTTTAATAACTAATAAACATGCTTACAAGGGAATATTGATTGCTCAACCCTGTAGAGATTGATATATCACTCTTCAATGGAAGAGCAGAGTAGGTGACTGCCAATTGCTTTGACAGGTTTTTCCTTTAGCCTCAAACCACATTCCTTTGATCAATAAGACGCAGGGCATTCCCAACGCTAACACAATCATTTGATTCAATAGCTGTGACAATGAAGTTTGTTTGGGATTTCCAGTGAGACCTCTCCAAATAGCTTTTAACTTGCTTTACCTCTGATGGCTGATGATGTTTTGTTTTCTTCTGTTTGTGCTTTTGCATATAGGAGCCGAGGAAGCTGCTGGCTTTTGGAGAGCTGAAGAATTTGATACATATTCTAAAAACACATTTAAAGATTTCTTCTTCAAAACAGGGTTTTGAAGAAGAATAAATCTCACACTAACATGAGACGGAGTCTAACAGTTCCTAGTACTTTATCCTTATCATATTACATCCTAGTAGACTTTACTTGACTTCATTGATCTCTTTTCAGTCATTTTGAAGTGTTTTTGGTCAAAAAGTGTGCTTAAACCTCTCTTGATTAGACTCTCTGGCACCAGCTCAGTGTTGGTCTTGAAATAGTGCACTGCAGAGGAGCCTTAGCTTAGAGACAGTGTGCTGCAACACACTGTCTCCCACTCAAGGTTGTGTTGATTCCTGTTAAGCTAAAAAACCCATCTTTGGCATGGGTTTTTCCAAATTTGCTTATGATGTTGTTTGTTGAAAGATCAATGTTTTCTATGGTTCTGAAATCAATTTGCATTTCTTCTCCTAACCCTAATTTGGCCTTGATTGTTTAGTGTTTCTTAAGGGATTTCATTATCATTATCAATTCATTGTCAAATTTAGCTTACATTGATTAGTCTTTTCTAAAAAAGAAGTGTCTTAAAGTCTTCATTTCTTTGAAAAAGAAAGTGTCGTAAAGTCTTCGTTTCTTGTGAAAAGCATAGATTGATCATTTGTGCATTTAGTTTCCTTTTGTTCATCTAAACATTAAAGGAATGAAAAGAAAAACATGCATTAAGTACTTAGAATTTTGTGTGTGCTTATAGGAATGGTATAGGGAAAGTTGCATCAGATGTGCTATATGCTCTTTGTTTAGAGATTCTGATTGCTCTATCCATTTTAGTTACGATTTTCATTGTTCAAATCAAATGAAAAGAATATTTCTCATCTTAGTTGCATTCTAGGAGTTTCAGAAACATCACACGGTGAACCTAAAAGGAAAACTTTTAAACAAGGTCAACTAAAATTTATCTCAATTAATCTAATGGAGCATTGTAACTTAACACATAACATTTAGAGGTCTAGGCTAGAGACATGTTTTGGGGTCGTTAAACATAGCAGCTGTCACTAATTGTATGTGATACATTCCAAGTGTGATACCTCATTCCATTTGCGTAAGTATATCGTATCTCATCCACGTACTTTCAGATATATAGGGCGGTGTTATAGTACAAAAAGTATAAAGGAATGCTCTCACTATGCCTTTTCACATTAGACAGTGCTAACACGGATTGGGCCTCCACATACTTTTGGGTATATATGGGTGTTATGTGGAATTTTTCATCTATGGATAAACATAATTTCCCTAGGTCGGTAGCTACACCTAGAACAATAGATTTAAAGTGCTTAACCTTTTTCTATAGAAGATAAATAAGATAAGGGACCTACTTGTTATCTTTCTCTTTCCCTTTGTCTCCTTTGTTTGGCTCCCATCGCTCCTTCTCGAACTTAACTCACTCGACAAGTACCTACAATCATAAACAGAGGAAAAAAACCAATCAAAGAAAGAGATCTATCTACTGTAAGCAAATGGAATCGAAAGAATTTACACATATAATCATCACACATAAAGACAAGAATATGGGAAAAGGTGTAAACAACTTTATTAAGTAGAAGGAAGAATTACAACCATGAAGTCTGATCCATTATCACTCTTCCAACTTGGGTTCCAACCAACATCACATCAAAAGCACAACACTTTGGTAGCATAACAATACTTGCTTACAATCTCAAACCTCACACCAGTAGTATCTCCTTACAAATTCTCAAAGTCCAGCCCCTAATCACTTAGATGAGTTCTCAATTTATAGGCAAATGATGGTGGTTTGGTCATAAATGAGGGTATTGAACTTCCAAACTTAGAGTTAGTTTCCATGGAGGAAGGGATGAGAGGATAGGAGGTTACTGAAATCATTTCCTATCCAATTTCGAGCTCATAAGACATGATAAGTGTGGGAATCTTCTAGATGGCTCTAGAAGATAATAATATTCCTAGAACCCCATGTGAATTTCGGTCATTCTCGCCCAACACAGGTCAAAGTGGGCCTAAGTGCTCTGGAAAGCACCCTCGCATGGGCCTACCTGCACTGAAGCGCACTTACCCCTGTCCAAGGCTGTGCTGGTCCCTCAAGGAGGCATTTTTGGAGGGATTCAGGCCAAGAAAATCTCAGGGAAGGAGGCATTCAGAGTGTTGACTTGTCTAGGTCATGTAGCAACTGAATTAGGGTTTGATGAGCCCTAATAGTACTGATCTGGATGATGGGAGTGATGTGCCCAAATGGATCTGTAATAGTGTTATAGCTCCAAATCTCACTATTATGCTTTGTGATGCTGCACTCATGGCCTAGGGCAACCCCTCCTTCCAGACCTGGTCCCAAATTTAAAAAACAGTGTTTTATTCCCTGTACGCGACATTGCCCTGAGTTAAACGCGTGTATACGCGGGTCCATATATACCCAACCCGCGTATATGTATTAAAACACTTAAATAAATATAAAACTCCTTATTTTTGGGTGGAGATCGCGGGTTTTACCTGTTGATCACCTGTTAGTGCCCGTGGCCCCAACTGTTCCCAACCAATTCCTAACTAATAAACTACTTTGGAATTGGTATAAAAAGACATCAAAGGGAAGGCCTAAAGGAGGAGAGAAGAGAGAGAAAGGTTATTATACTGAGATTTTCCCTTGACCAGGTCTGAAGACCCTTGTGCCTTCTGTACTTCCCCCATTTGTACAGGAAACCCTTGTTTCCTTATGATTTGATGTTCATCCACTTGTTATGGCATCATGGAGTGAGTCTTGGAAGGAGATATGCTAGAGGCTTGAGGCGGGACGGATCCGGAAGGAAGCTGTGCTTGGAGCCTACGAAAGGCTGCTCAGGTGATATTACTCCTTTTTGTACATTCTATTTGTCTATAATAAAGAAACACGGTCTTGGTGCTCCCGATATGCTTTCTTCTTTATGTTTATGATGTTCATGTTTGAATTTCATGTATGAATGGATGTTTAAAAAAGTTCATAACTAACTTCCTTCTTTTATAACATAAAGATGATTTTGTATAAATCTTTGTCCATATACTACTGCATTCTTTGGAATTGTTGGTTTTGCAGGGCAAAGGAGCGAAAGGGACGTGAAGAAGGGTTTGGACCCTTGAGGAACTACTCAAACGTAGGACCTGAGGTACGTCCTTCTTACTTTAGAATTAGCTTTTGCTAGTATAATGGTTGTATGTATGCATGTTTCTTTGTTTAGACAACTTTCAGTCTGCTAGGGTTCCACCCAAAAGCCCTAGGGGATCAAATCCCTCAACATAATTGGCGATTCCGCTGGGGACAACACTCTTGTTGTTCATAGTTTGGGTGTTTGTCAAGCCTATCAAGGCCCAGTTGCTTGTTGGTTTACTATTTTTGTCTGGCCTGTTCTTTACTTCTGAGTTTTTCCAGTTTCTTCAGTTTGTTTTTTATTTTTCTTGAAATATTATATATACGCTTTTTTCCTTAGTTACAGAGGCATATAAATGCTTGTTTCCTGAAGCAAACTCGCGTATACGCAGGTTTCCTCAGGCACAGTAGCGTATGCAGGCAATCTACACTAAGTACAGTCGCATATATCTTGCAACTTTCAGGATTTATAAATTTTTGTGTCTCTGAAGTTTGTCTGGTGTTTTTAGTCAGTTTGAAACAGTCATTTTTTCCAGTATCAGTTGTCTGTGTTACAACAAGCGTCTTACTCCGATTTCTCTCTAATTATAAGGAGTATTGGTCTTGTTTTGTGTTTGCAAGCGTCATCATCTTTTTGCTAAAATCACGCAAGATTTATTGATTGGAATCTTGGCTGCTCTGAGTTGTCAGAGCAGAAAGATTGTTATCAATCTTTGTGTTTGAACTTAGGTTTTTGGTGACTTTTTTGTTTGCTTAACGAAATCGCTTTTTATGACCATTTACTTCTTTGTTTCATCAAAGTTGTCATTTGATACTTTCTTGAAATTGTCTTTTTGATCTTTTTTGGTCGTTACCAAAGCTTTCCTTGCTGCTTTCGATTGTTAAAAATCCCTTTTTAAACACATTTGTTTTTGTTGAGTTTTCATACTTTGTAGGGTGTCAACTTGAAAAAGTGTTTCTTGCTTGTTGTTTCAATTGCAAAGTCTCAGTTTTTGTTGAGAGCATTTTCAAAAAGACTTTCTTGTTGCTACTTTGAAGAGAACTTTTTGAAAAGTTTTTGTTTTGCTTTCTTGAACTTGCTTTTCATTTAGTTTCCTTTTGATGAGTGAAAGTGATTTATGTTATCTTGAGTTTTGCTTTTAGTATTTAGACGAAATGAATTGTAGCATCTCATATTCCATCTAAATATTGTAAGTGGAAAAAGAAAATTTGATAAACAAAGCAACTTTC
>APFE031124487.1:0-19565 GCA_000404065.3 Pinus taeda
CAATCTAAGTTCCGGTGTCACCCCTTCAACCTCGTCCTCTGGTTCAGCTACCTCTTCATCACTTTCATCTGCTGGGTCTCTCCTTCCCCCAGCCTCCACCACTGCCAATCTTTCACGCAAAACTCTAATCTCCTCGTCCTCTTCCTTTTCCTTCAGCTTCCACCTGTTCCATTTGTTCCAACTCAAGAAACTAGCTCTGATACCACTTTTGATGGCCTCCCGCCGTTTCCGAAGTGACTTAAGGTGACAAGACTTGGCGTCCTGAATGTATTAACTGTTGACTTAAATTCTTGGTACGTTCTCTCGGTAATTGTTTTAGGGTTTCTACTGGGCCCGTCGGTTAACACTCTACACCTGCCAGTTCTCTCTTATACGGTCTCGGGCCTTTTGTCAACTGTTGTCCCGCTCATTCGTCATTTGCACTTTTTTCACTGTGCCGAGTGTTGTTCTGCTCTGTGGGAGCTCTTTTACCTCCGCCGTCCTGGTCTGTGTGTTGATGTTATGGGCATTCTCAGCCCTTTGATGCTCACGAGGTAGTGTTTCAATGGGTTATGGAGGCACCTCTTCTCTACACAGGGTTTGTATTTTGGTTACGAATTTGTTGGTTCGTTTTTACTGTTTGAATGTCGTCTCTGTTCATTTAACTGATTGAGCTCGCCTCATGACAGGGTTCCCTCCAGGCTAGCGCTCTTCGACTCGACTGCAAGGTAATTTCTCGTTCTGGTTAAACTTTCTTGTCCCTTATTTCTCCGACCCTAACGCACTCGTTACGGATCTTCAGGGTATGGTGGTCGTTTGTCTCCTCGACTCTGCCTACTCAGCTACAGGTAAAGCTCTGCGCTTCAACCTCACCTGTTGGTTGTCTTTTTAACATTTACGTATGCCTGTAGATGTTCTAACATGCTCTCATTTTGTTGCAGATGGTTCGATACAGCCGGTCTCTGGAGCTCAATGCATTCCACGGCTTCTATCAGTCACTCGCATCCTCCAGCGCCCCCTTACGGGTAGGGTCCTTCCATTTAGCTAGGCTGTATTCTGTAGGGTTTCCGAGACTTGTTTTCGTTCTGGACTGTCACCTGAACGGTGAAATAGATAGGTTTTCCTTTGGTTCTGTGTAACCCTCTTGGGTCCTGTACGTTGGTCTTTCACTTTGGAGTCTTTGTATTTAAATACGGTTGTTCCGTGGCCGAAACCCTGTTTCTGGAAATGGGTATTCGATAGGTTTGAACCCTCGTCCTGTAAGTTGGTTTTGAATTGATTTTTCAAGATGGGTATTCGACTTATTCGAACCCTCGCCTGTAATGTTGCTATTTGGTTTAATATAAACCCTCACTCACATGGTTTCCGTTGGTAATCCCTCGCCATGATGATTACTTGATTCTGTCTGGTTATGTTGCTCTCTTGCTCGAAAACTCGGTTTCGAGACTCTGTTCGAATGAAATTTTCGTTTTCGAAGGCCGTGTACGCCTGGACTGTATTTGCTTTATTTATAATAATTGATGAAATGTTACAAATTGTTTGATTGCATTCCGACAGTTGTTTTGATCATAAATAGTTGGGGTTATATGGATTACCTGAAAGATGGTTTGCGTTCTCGAATTCTCGTCCTCCTTTATCTGGGCGTGATATAGTTGACAACGCCTGTTCTCCTTGTGAATATTAGTTATCTCGTTATTTACGAATTCTCGTCCTCGGATGTAATATGTTTGGCAGCGCCTGCTCTTCTTATGAATATTTCCTGTCTTACTGTTCCAACGTAATTTGTTACACAGTGTTCATATATTTATGCATGAAAATCAGTTTACACAGTGGTGATTTTAATAGAGAGTATAAAAATAAAGATTTTATTCTGAAATGACTGTGTCTTTCTTTCTCTCTCTGAGGAATCGTTTACAATGCTTCTCTTTTTCCTTTTATTCCCCTAAGGCATAACTGTTCTTTGCTCCAGCAGAACTACCCCAACAGAACTGGTAACTGTCCAGCAACTTATAACTGTTTCTAACTAACACATTTCATAAAGGACTCTAATTAACTATCAACCTACTTTCTGCTGTTAATTCCTATTTTAAAAATAATAGTTCACAATTTTAATTGACCTGGTCCTAACAACCTTCTGAAAAATAAAACAAATAAATAAAGTAAAATAACTGACAAGTCTAACACCTGTCCATCTATGCATGTATGATTATGTGTCCTTGTCTTTCCATGAGACCGTCAACCACCTTCTGTCTCCTCGGAACTGGATGCTCCTGCATCAAGTAGACTTCTAATTACTAGAGAGTCTAGGTTGTTGCTAACTCAAAAATTCATTGTATTGTTCATTGTGATCAGGGTCAATGAGTAAGCTCCTTCACTCTTAGAAAATTTAAGCTCTTGCTAAGTCATATAGCCACTAAATATACTCTTAATGTTATAATGATAATCACTACATTTAATATTTGAACTTTATCAAAATTACTTTAACAAATTACTAATTCACTCTAATAAATAATAAAAATAAAAAATAAAAAAATCAACCTGCATAAATGCTTCAACGACTCGGTTTGAAAAACATTTTGAACATAAAAATGGGCAATATGACCGTAAAAATCTATCTTAATGGTCACGGTGACAATTTCTTTTTTACCATCACATTCTTCGATGACTTAAACCTTAGAATATTGTAATTACTTTTAATGGTTGTAAAACATATTCACCTATGACTTAATCTTGCTTGGATTACTGTAATTAAATTCTTTTAGATTATATTTAATTATTTTTGGTAGGAAGCTTCTAGCGTACGTAGAATTTTTTTTTTTCGAATTTCTCTAAAAATAAGTTTTATGTTGGCATATTTGTCAGGGAATGTAAGTGAATGATATCGGTATCAAATTTTATGGGCGTTATTTGATTCGTGTGATTATGTGTTTTTTTAGTACATATAATTTGTTTGCGAAATTTTAGAATGAGCGGTTAGAGAGTAAATCCACAAATCAAAGAGGTTGTGAAAGTCAAGGCAGGTTAACAAGTGTCGCTTATAACAAGTTATTCAAGGCCTCATCTAAGTGAGTAGAAAGTATTTAAGGCTTTTTTTCTTATTTTACGAAGGAATTTTGTTTACATTTTATTGTTTGAACTTAAGGAAATCAAATATAGTATAAACTAGTTGGAAAATGCATAGGGATCCCTAGGTTCCTTAGGTTTTTACTAGTGATCTTCAACTATTTATGTTGATTTAAGAAGTTAGAAATTATATTTTTATATTCTTATTAATAGATAATGATATATAAGTTCGATGATGAGATTATGAATATTCACAAATAGTAGATAGTAGAGATAATGATATATAAGTTCGATGATGAGATTATGAATATTCACAAATAGTAGATAGTAGAGATTGATTAATTTATGCACACATTTGTATCATATGCGAGCAAGGTCAATGTGCATTATAATCTAGCTTTAATATAGCTTTAATATTATAGGGAGAATAAATGACAAGTCCAACTTAAATGTTTATTGGTTTTCCAAATTAAAGTTTTTAATTTAAAATCTCTATGTGATGTGTGAATATTTATGGTGTGCCATTGCTTATTTTTCGTTCTTTATGTTCTCTGTTGAGTATTTTTGGGTTTATGTTAATTGAGCTTGTAGTTTGGCATATATGTCTAGTAAACTCTATACTTGGAATTTTTGTATGGGAAGTGTAAATCAAAATCCTTAAGGCCAACATTTCGTATTAGACCTCATTTTGGTTGTAGAGGTACACCTTTACTATCAAAGGTTGAGACCATGAACTTGTATCTTTTTGAGAACACCAATCTTCATTAGATTAGGGATAAGCCTATACAAGTGGGAGTCTTAAGAAATAACTTCAATCAATGGATGATTGATAGTAGTGCAATAATTGAAATTGAGAAGTTTAATCGCTAAAAAATTATTAAAATGGAGAATATCCTCATAAATTGAGAACAATGGATCATTGTGCATCTTGGATACTTTCAACTAGAATGTTAATTGAGGATTTGGAGAAACATGAAAGAAAAATGAGGAATATGATTTCATTTTTTATTATAGATTCAATGTTGTTGAATATATTCGGAGAAGAAATTGCCAATAAATTATCAAATAAACTGGAAAATTTATACGAATCCAAATTTTTGGTTAGTAGGTTTCTTCTTTAGAAGAAACTCCGCCTCTTGAGGATGAGAGAGGGTGTTTATTTCACAAAAAAATCTATATGCAATAGATACTATGATTATTTACTTATTGTGTGTGGGTATCACTATTATAGAAGAGGAAAAGTGTATAGGTAATAGGTATGTTGTGTTATTTTCTAGACTCATAGGATAGTCTAGTTATGGCTATTGGGATTAATATGACCATACTGACTCTTGATAATGTGGTGGTATCTTTATTATTATAGGATATAAGGAAAATGGAAGGATCAACTAATGATGCACTATTAGAAAGAGGTTGACTTATTGATAAAGGTACAAGAAAATTCTCGAAAGGGAGGTCTAGTTCAAAAGTGAGATCTAAGTCTCCTACTAAGTTGACAAGAAGATGTTGGAAATGGGGTAAAGTAGGGAACTATGCAAAAAATTGGAAGTTAAAGATTGTTGAACATAAAAAGGGATTTGATTAGTAGATGTCTAAAGAGAGAAGTTCTTCAGATGAACGATGGGATGTGTATTTATATTTCATAGATACATAGTCAAATCAAGAGCCATGGTTGATCAACTCTGTAGTATCCTATCATATGACACCTAAAAGTGAGTGGTTTTGTGAATATGAAGAATTTGATGGAGGGGATTTCTACCTTGGGAATGACA
The DNA here is from genome assembly GCA_000404065.3 of Pinus taeda. Lineage (NCBI taxonomy): Eukaryota > Viridiplantae > Streptophyta > Pinopsida > Pinales > Pinaceae > Pinus > Pinus taeda. The sequence goes on from APFE031124487.1 coordinate 4,815, forward strand.
TGAAAACCAAGATGGTCAAATTCATGTTTGAATAATTTTAAAGAATGGCCGAAGTAGAAAATTCCTAAGGGCACTACATATTTTTGGTTTAGCTAGGAATATAATATCTATCAATCAACAAGAATATAATGTCCATCAATCAGTTGGGTCATTCAGGTGTCCATACTATATTCGATAAGGATTCCTATAATATGGTTCTTCGTGCAATGGTGTTGATGAGAGGTGTTTAGATTATGACATTGTAGAGGGTTATGGGGCACAAAGACCTAACTAGATGTAGTAGTTCAATTGTTCCTAAAATTGATAAGTTAGCCTCTTGTTTAGTCGATGAAGTCATTCTATGCAATTAGAGCATGTGATGCAAAGAAGAGGTATGTTTTAAGATTTACCTACTAACTCTTTAGAAGTCATTTTTTATGAAAATTTCATACCAAAAATGAAATCATGTTAGATTCCCATATGGAACTACTAGGGAAAAAGGAATTCTTGATATCGTTCACAGTCATGTGTTTGTTATAGTACCATTAGTGTCTCAAGGTGAATATATATATAGATTATGTTTCCTTCAATGATCATTTCTCCATGATGCCATGGGTGTATTTCCAGAGAACAATGTTTGATTTTTTTGATCAATTTCAAGAGGTTAAATCTCTTATGGAGAATGAAACATATAGGAAGGAAAAGTTGTTAATAACTAACAATGGGGGAGTTTGAGTAGTTTTGTAAGCAACAGGAGATAGTAAAACAAAATAATACTCCATACACTCCTTAGGATAATGGAGATGTTGAAAGAACTAATCGGAAATTAATGAACAAGGCAAGGTGCATGCTTTGTAGTGAAAGAATGGAAAAAGAGTTTTGGGAATAAGAAGTCAACATAGAGTTTCACCTAGTAAACAAATATCCATTATCAACGTTGGTTGACAAAAATAATTATGCATTATGGTTTCGTAAAAATTTCTCTCTCACTCATCTTATATCTTTTTGGTCGTAAGGAATTTTTCCATGCTTCAAAGGAAACGGGACAAAGAGACACAATAAAGAAATCAAGTGTATTTTCATCAGCTATAAGGATGGAATGAAACGATATAAGATGTGCTATTTGATAACAAGGAATATAGTTTATAGTTCAGGTGTGATCTTCAAGGAAGTTAGGTGCAGTTGTAGGAATGAAGAGATTACTAAAAGGAAGAAATGAAAACAAATGTAACACCTCTTCCCATATTTACCCACTTTTACAAGATCACCAGGGTAAATCTGAGATGAGTGCCACGATCGCATGATGTGACCTCCATGCTACATTTATGGAAGTGGGATGATAACTAAAAACAAAATGATAAGCCACATGCACTACAAACCCCCTATGAGCTTGCAATACACCCCAGGTGATCAATCCATGAGATGGTACTCTTTTTCACAAAGTTTACCCCCCAACTACACCCTTGATACTCTTTGCATGCGGTGGGAAGGCTATAGCTGCTTGCACAAGCCTAGCTTCCATCTATTATGACCTAAAATACCTAGTTTAGAGCATGAGTCATGGAATCTATGCCACTTTTTAAGGAAAGCCTCCAGACCACTACCTAGAACTACCTATAGCTTTATAGAATTGTGATAAAGATGACAACAATTCCAAACATTCAAACTTGAACAAGATCTTGACTATGACTTGCCTAGCACATAACATAAATTTCATGAAACATATGGTAAACATGGAAGCTACAACCCATGAATGCATATTTGAACATAAAATTTTGGATTTCATCTAAGAATCACCAAGAAGGCTCAATTATGTCTCAATCTAGTTGCAACAAAACTTTTTAGTATAAGCATTCATCAACAATATGGTAGCTTAATAAATCATGAAGAAGAGCCATAATAATATCACATCATATAATTAGGTATATAACCAACATATTCCCTGAATAGAGACTTTAAAAAATCATGTAGAAATTCCTTGTAGATTCAAACTGTATATTGTAATATGCTAAAACCATTCGCTTGAATCTACTATACTCATCAACAAAAACAATAAATTATTGATCAAACCACAAAGGATATAAGAGAAATAATTAAATCACACATAACACAATGATTTTCTGGGGAAAGCCGCAACTAAAAAACCCTTCTATCTATATATTGAATTAGTCAAAGAATCTATTTGAATACAAAAAGAAATGCTCAACCTTGAGCTGAACGTGCACAAGTATTTTCTATCCTCTGTGTGACTAACTTCCTTTGGCCAATACCTAGCAAAATTTCCAAGCCTCCAAGATCCTAATTCCTTGCATTGTTCCCTTGGGAATTAACCTTTATTTAATGTGGAAATTCCTCAATTATGAATTGTACAATCCTCATAGGCCTTCCTCTTACTATATTCACCATTGATTTAATTTAGATGATTTTACAATTGGTAATACAATGTTCCTGAACTCTAATCTCAACTGGGTCTTTCTCTGATTTGACATGCATGAGCTAATTATGAGAGAATCTTTAGTGTACTGGTTGATCACTACAGCTTATACCACATTGCTATAGGTTACAACCTATTGCTGCAGGTTACACCCCACTACTACAAGTTAAACCCCACTACAATAAGTTACACGCCACTACTGCAAGTTACACCCCACTACAATAAGTTAGATATCACTACCACACCTCTCACTAATTCCTCCATTAGTTTGAACTAGTTTAATCGGCTTTAACTCAGTTGGACTGAATTAAATAATTGAAACTCAAAATAAACTCAACTAGTGCTCCTAATTGTAGGAGACACTCTACATGACTCTAGTTAGACACTCAACCCAAATTAACTGAGCTAGCTAAGTCAAGTTAACTTAGTTAACTATTACAAGTTGTTGTGACATGTGGAATTACAATTTAGTTCAAGCAAAATTTAAATTAGGAATTTTCTTGATGTTATTTTTAACATTTCTTGTTGTTATTTTCTACAAATTAGTCATAATGTCGACATGATAACAATTACTAGTTCTCATATATCATAATAGAAAAATGACTCATATTAACATATGAAAATTCCAACCAAGTCAAGGACTTTCATGTACCACCCGACCATAGATTAGGCTAAACCAAATCTCTCTTTCAACCAATCACCCCCACACCATATTCAATGCATGAATGTCGGATCATATGTGTTAAACCAAAATAAAACAAACCAAAGCTTCTATAGGCTAAACCACCTCAATACTTGAGAACAATGATCTCACCTATGTGGTCTAGAAATCACTAGCATCAACCATAATGGTGTCTACTAATGTTTTCCAAGGCTCCACGAACTAGTAACTCAATCAACATCCTCTAGGTAACTTGAGCTATTCCAAGGCTCTATAGCATTTGTCCCAACCCCAAGGCTCTAAGGACTAGTAACTAAAACTACACACTCCAAGGAAACCCAAGTTGTTTTAGGACTCCAGATCATTTGTCCCAACTCATATGCTCAAGGGAATAGTAACTCAACCCATATAGAATTTGTTCCAACAACCCACAAACATAGGAAATAGGAGAATCGATCATAAATCATAAAAACCAAATTGGGAACCCGCTACACCATGGTTATCTAGGAAATCACAAGGCAAGGATGAAACCACTCTCAATCTAGGGAAATCTCAATGCTAATGGAAACACATAACCAAAGAACCACATGCATATGCCATGCATCCAAAAATGAACAAGGAGATCACACATGCAACCTATTACATGAAAAGTTAGCCCATTGTAGCTATCAATCCAAATATCTCCTTGTGCTTCCTTGCTTTCCTTTCCTTCTTTCTCCACATCCAGGTGAAATCTATAGTTCTCCAAGTATGCTCCAAGAATGCTCTAAGTATGCAAGAGTGTAAGAGAGAGAATGAAACAAGAGATCAACTAAAACTTATCAAAAGGATATAAATTGGTTGTTTGATTTCATTTTATCATTGATCTCCCCTTTTTCTTCATTTTCCTTTATTTTTCCTCTAATTTCCCTTGCATGCAAATTTGTGTCTCTTCACCTTCCTTTTCTCATAATTTCCCTTATTTTCATATTTAAATGTCATTTATTACGTCTTTTCCTTTGCCAATTTCCATAACCATTAATTAACCATAAGTGATTCCCACAAAAGTGTTTTCCCAACATTCAACTTGGAATACATGTCCCATGATCTTGGTCTTATTTATTTACATGGAAGATCAACCAGGGACTGCTACAACCCCTCCTCCTTGGGTGAACACCATCCTTGATGTTTAATGATGCTTATAAACAACAAAACATGTTGCCTATGGAGCTTTATAACACAACTTGATGCAACATTTACATCATACCAAATTGTTTAAACCATGAACACCATATTTCTTATTGGAGATTTATAACACGATTCGAGGAAATGTTTACAACATACTACATATTGGAGCTTTATAAGACAACTAATTGTAGTATTTACAATACACATATGCATAGTTAGATCGAATGAATGCTTGACCTGATAGTGTAATGATGTTCCTGTGGGTGAGAAGAATATGTTCCTGTCTTCTTTCATGATGGTATCCATCTACTGCTACTGTTGCATGGAGGAACCCTTTGTGATGGTCATGGATGTGGCGATGATCTTCCCCTTACTTTAGGAGTGAACCAGACAGAAAATGAATTTCTTAGTCTAGGATATGAGCTTGTTGCATTTCTTAGCAGTGATAAAAGAGGTGGCGGTAGGTGGGGCTACCTCTGGTATCATATATAATTAATTACCCAAAGAAATAATTACAGCACGAGGCCTTGACTCATACACAACATGTTGCCTCCAGAAGTATGGTTGGCCTAATAGTATGTCACAAACATGATGAGGTACAACATCACATAATACCTCATCTATGAAGGGCTTGATGCTGTAGGGAAGGCAAAATTGCTAGTGGACTCGAAGATTTCGTCCTTGGTGAAGCCACTTGATACTGTCCGTTTGTGGGTGTGGATGGTTAGTAGGCCCAACCGCTTCACAACCTCTACTAAAATGAGGTTCTTTTGGCTGCCATTGTTGATAATGAATTGCAGTGGTGAACCTTTCACCCACATTTGTGACTAGAAAAGACACTCCCCCTCCTCTGGATCTTCGGGCTCATTTTTCTCGATCTTGGTGGTGGCAATAGTGGCACTAGGCTCCACATAAATGACTTGCTTCCCTTTGTCATTCCCCTTGTCGGGTTCTGACTCAGGAATGGAACATGCATCTAATTTTGAAGCCTTCAACTCGGCCACCAACGACTGCTTGGTCTGACACTCACTTGTGTTGTGAGTGGGGCTCTTATGGAACTCACACCACTTTCTTGTGTCCTTCTTTGACTTCATGGTGTTGTTCTTTTCTTGTGGCTTCGACAGGTTGTCTTGGGTCATCCTGCCTTGGCTTTGTCCTTTGTTCTTCGGATTTGCAGATCCAAAGTCTTGCTTATTTGTTTAAACTTCTGCTTGATTTTGACAATGTATCGGTATGCTGTCCCAAGCGAGGAGATGCTCAAGAATCCCTTCTCGTCCTAGATGTATCTGTGTAGGCAGTCACGGTATTTGAGTACCAAATGTAGCTCATAATCCTTAATACCCAACTGTGTGCGAAGGGTATGAAAAATTTTTGTGAACTCTAGCACATCCTGGTCCCTTCCTTGTCGCAGCGTGGTCCACTTTATGTTTTCATCCTAATAGATTTTGACAGGGTTGTAGTGGTCCTTGATGGCATCCCGGAATGAATTCCAAGTGGGTACGGCTGAAAATAGTGAGCTCGTACATTCATCCTTCTTCTCGCAGTAGGTTTCCCACCAGTCCTTAACGTGGGGCGCTGCTTTGAGAAGAGCGAAAATAATCTTTTCTCGACTAGAAAAATAATGAACAGAAAAATACCCTTCTAGCAGATTTAACCATTTATCTACAGCATTTGCATCTATCTGACCCTTGAATATGGGGATTTCAAAGTTAACTTGTACCTTAAAGGTTGTGGTGTTTCTAGAGTAGCTGTTGGAAGCTGATGTGTCACCCCTGGGTAGCCGCTGAAGGATCTGGGCAAAGTCTTCCATCATCACACTCCTTTACCACTGGAGGGCTTCTTCGACAAATATTTTGATTGGATCTCCTGCCCCCTCATCTTTCTTGTCTTCCGCCATGGGAGGCCATTAGGATTTACAAGGCTCGTCATGCAAAGGTTTGACGAGTTGAAGCCCTAACTCCTTATATCCTGATCTCGTTGGGGACATGTGAAGAAAAATAGAGAAAGAGAAAACCCGCTCTGATACCACTAATTCAGATTTATACAGGAACAAAATAGAGTACAGAAATAACCATAAATACAGAGGTGCAATAGAAATAATACTTCATTTCATTAATGTAAAATACTGAAATATGCTTATAAATAGAAATGGAAATAAACCAGCTAGGGCGATGCTAGCTTATCTCTGAGAAGACGTGTGGTAGCTATATTCCTCTAAACTGTGTTATAATGAGGCTCGAAGGCCTATTTATTGTTGAGAACAATGGAAAACCCTAAACATCCAAAATCCTAACCCTAGGAGATGAAGCGCCACATTATGGGCCCCGTTTTGGGTAAATTGGTACATCAAATTCCTAGGGTCATAACTTTGGCATACAATCTTCGTTTGACATGCACCATAGCTCATTAGAAATATATATCTGAGGAATACAACTTTGGGAGAGAAACATGGGTCCATTATATATCCTTGGTTTATAATATGTATGCCTTGTGTATAATGTTATTACCTTGGGTGTTTAGTATTAAACCCTCAGGTTTATTATTCCCATGGGTTTATAATATCAATCCCTTGGGTTTATTAATCTAAGGGTTCATATTCATACTGTGTACTATTATTCATATGGTTCATAATATTAATACTTGGATTTAATATAAATCTCATAAATCTTCAAACAATAGTCAACCATGGTCAACCGTATTCAACCATAGTCAACCATATTTATTTTATTCAACCATGTTTATTTTAGGGTTTATAATAACTATTTTAGGTTTTGTATACCTTGGGATTATAATATTAATCCCTTGGATATAATACCCATGGTCAACCATGTTGCATCGTTGCCTTGTGACAAACATTGTCTTAATATGAAAATGAACCATGGTCAACAATGATATTTATGTTAGGGCTTATTTACCTTGGGTTTATAATGTTAATCCCTTTGGTTTAATATGATTTACTTGGGTTTGTAATCCTTCGAGATTTTAGTATTATCATGTTGGATTTATTATTCCCTTGGGTTTATAATATCAATATCTTGTGTTTATTAATCTAGGGTTCATATACATAGGTTATAATATTATTCATAGGCTTTATAATATTATACATAGGGTTTAATATAAATCCCTTGGGTTTATAATCATTTTCAATCATAGTCCAACATTACATTATGAGGAAGATTGTCTCAATATAAAAATCAACCATGGTCAACCATATTCAACCATGGTGGTAGATAATGTTAATCCTTAGGTTTAATATAAATCCCCTGGGTTTATAATCATGGTCAAACTTAGTAAATCATGGTCCAATGTCAGATTGTGACAAAGATTGTCTTAAAATGAAAATGAACCATTGTCAATCATCTTTAACCATGGTTAACAATGGTAAACCATTTTCAAGAATGGTAAACCATTTTCAATCATTGTAGACCATGGTAAATCATGGTTAGCCATCGTCCCATGTCACATTGTCACAAACATTATGTCGATATGAAAATCAACCATGGTCCAACATTGCATTGTGACAAAGGTTGTCTCAATATCAAAATCAACCTTGGTAAACCTTAGTCAATGGTGTTTATTTTGGGGTTTATAATAGTCATGTTAGGGTTTATATGTGTTGGTTTTATAATTTTTATCCCTTAGGTTTATTATTCCCCTGGGTTTATAATATCAATCCTTTCGGTTTATTGATCTAAGGGTTCATATTCCTAGGGTTTAATATTATTCAACAATGGTCAACAACAAACAAACATGTTCAATGATGAGCAACCATTGTCCAACATCAATATCTTGGGTTTATTATTTCTCGCTCAACGATGTTTATTATGTTGTCAACCATGGTCCCTTGGGTTCATAATCCCTTGCGGTTTTAGTATTAATCTGTTGGGTTTATTATTCCAGTGGGTTTCTAATATCAATCCCTTGGGTTTATTATTCACTTAGGTTTATAATATCGATCACGATCAACCACTGTCAATCATAGCCGACCATGGTCAACCATGGTTGAATGTCACATTGTGACAAGGATTGTCTCACCATGAAAATAAACCATGTTTATTTTAGTGGTTGTAATATTTGTATTTAGGTTTATGAATGTTGGGTTTATAATATTAGTCCCTTAGGTTTAATATTATTCCCTTGGGTTCATAATCCCTTGGCACTTTCGTATTAATCCCTTGGATTTATTATTCCTTTGGGTTTTTAGTCTTTGTACTATTTATATTTGGATTTTCCAATGATGGGTTTATAATATCAATCCCTTGGGATTATTCTTCCTTTAGGTTTATAATATCAATGATGGTCAACCATTTTCAATCATAACCAACCATCATCAACCATGATTAAATGTCACATTTTGACAAATACTGTCTGAACATGAAACTAAACCATGTTTATTTTAGTGTTTGTAATATTTATATTTGGGTTTATCAATGTTGGGTTTCTAATATTAGTCCCTTGGGTTCAATATTATTCCCTTACATTCATAATCCCTTGGGTTTATGTTTCCCTTGGGTTCATAATATCAATTCCTTGGGTTTATTATTAACTTGGTTTATAATACCAATCATGCTCAAGCATAACCAACTATGGTCAATTGTGGTCAATCGTGGTCCGATCTCACATTATGAAACAAATTGTCTCCACTTAGGGTTTACATACCTTGGTCTTTTAATATTAGACCCTTGAGTATAATATTATTCACTTAGGTTCATAATCCCTTCACGTTTTAGTATTAATCCCTTGGGTTTATTGTTCCTTTGGGTTTATAATACTAATCGCATGGTTTTATTATTATGTGGTCAACCATGGTCCGACATGGAATTGTGATAAGGATTGTCTCATTATGAAAATCAATGATGGTCAATCATGTTTATTTTAGTGTTAGTAATATTTATATTTGGGTTTACGAATGTTGGGTTTATAATATTAGTCCCTTGGGTTTAATATTATTCCCTTGGGGTTATAGTATTAATCCCTCGGGTTTATTATTCCTTTGGGTTTATAAGATAAACTAGTTGAGTTTATTATTCCCATAGGTTTATAATATCAATCATGTTCAAGCATTAACAATCATAGCCAACCATGGTTAGCCATGGTTGAATGTCATATTGTGACAAGGATTGTCTCACCATGAAAATAAACCATGTTTATATTAGTGCTTCTAATATTTATATTAGGGTTTACCAATGTTGGGTTTATAATATTTGTCCCTTGTGTTTAATATTATTTTCTTGGGTTCATAATCCCTTGGGGATTTAGTATTAATCCTTTGGGTTTATTATTAACTTGGGTTTATGATATCAATTGTGGTCAGCTTTATTAATCTCTCGTGTTTTTAATATCAATCCGGTACGCTTCTTAATCCCTTTTAATATTTATCCCTTGGGTTTATAAGTTTAAACAGTTGGGTTTATTAGTTCCTTGGGTTTATACTATTAATAATCCCTTTGATTTATTATTCCTTTTATTTTAAAATATTAATTCTTAGGCTTTATTAATTCAACCATGTTTATTTTAGTATTTTCAATATTTATCTTAGGGTTTGTATACATTGGGTTTATAATATTAGTCCTTTTTGTTTATTATTACCCAATGGATTAATACTAAAATCCCAAAGGGATTATGGACCAATGGGAATAATATTAAACAAAAGGGACTAATATTATAAACCCAAGGAATTATTAAACCCAACCATTTAATATTATAAACCCAAGGAATTAGTGAACCCAACGGATAAATATTAAAAACCTAAGGGATCAAGAAGCACAAGGGATTGATATTTTTTTTTTCTCGATAAAAGCTAGCTAGTTTGTTGTATTATATTTACAAGTAAACTTTACATACAGTGAGACAGGCTGTCCAGGGCCAGCAGTGGCACCTTGGATAGCTTAACTTGATGCAAAAAGCTCCCTCGCAGGGGTAGCACCTACAGGACATTCCAACATTCCTCCAAAACTTGCTGAGGCAAAAGACCAAAAAGACATGACTACACCAGAGCATAGAACAACGCTGAGCTAAACATGAACGGGACGGCCCATGCAGGGGCTTCCATCAAAAACTGACTGTGAACCTTGTCCATCAAAGAACTTACAGTGGACCTTGTCCAAACGCGAGACCGACATAAACAAGACAATATTAAAAACTGAAAATAAACAAACACAGTGACGAGCAAAACCCAAATACCCGCAGAGACCTTTAGCTTAGACAAGAGCCGAGAGAGAAAGGCATGTGCTGGTGCGTGCATTGGAGGATCAGTCTTCGGGCTCTTCTTCCACGATATATCTCCAACCTTGGCCCTCAGGGACTCCTTCCCAAATGGCCCATGGATCTTTTGCGGTGGCCTGAGGTTCCGGCTCCGGGGGATGAGAAGGGGCTTGCAGGATCTCTTTCCCAGAGGTGCCCGCCTCAATTGGTGGCTGCAACACAGGACTCTCCTCACCAATTCCCTCTGGAGGTGGCTCCGCCGAACCTGGTAGCTTTCCACCATCATTTCCCTTAGGAATTTTAGTGAAAAGAACTGAAATATGAGCATTGATACCTGCCTTATCCTTTGAGCTGCCTAGGGTGAACACGACTGAGCCGAATGCTGGAAGCATTGGCTCTCCTTCACTTGAGCTGCCAACCTCCATGAACTGCCTGGCTTGAATTGGTGTGGCTTTTTCCCTCCTGTAGCAGTAGCAGCAGCAGCAGTGATGGTGCTCATCTGCTGCAGGGGGGCGAGAGGATGAACCTCGCCCAGGTCCCCTTCTGCTCAGTTTCCGTTCTCGCAGCTTTGCCATGGACTCCCCGTTGCCTCCCTTGTGTACCTGGAGTGAATTGTAATAACAAACAAAGTGCGGACCTTGCCACAAACCACACACAGGCGTAATAACCACCGAGCAAACTTTGCCTGAGGGAAAAATTTCCCTTCTCGCATCCAATTTACTTCGATTGCCCTTAAATTGCTGCTCCCACCTGAGGCAATTACTTGAGTTGCAGCGACGAAATGCCAAGACTGCGAATTGAGGTGGTAAAACATCCACCCGTCCAGAATTCCCTTGCGCCTGCACCGCCCCAGCTTCACCATACCAATGAGCTTGCATCCTTCCCTCGATGAGAGCGAGCATTAACTGCATCCTGCATCCCCATCGTTTCACCCTGCTCGGCATTGAATGCCCAGAGCTCGGGCAACTGAACAATATCCTTTGGCGGCGATATCCCATTAAACTGTATTGTTAGCACGGGGCGGCACATGCTGGGCATGTGGCTCGACCCCATCTGACGTGCCAGCACCCGCATCCGGGAGCACAAGGGATTGATATTAAAAACACAAGAGATTAATAAATATGACCATGATTGATATTATAAACTCAAGTTAATAATAAACACAAAAGATTAATATTAAAACCACATTGGATTATGAACCCAAGGAAATAATATTAAACCCAAGGGACTAATAATAATAATAATAATAATAATAATATCCATTTTTAAGGACATGGCCAAGCCAGACACAAAATTGGTGTATGAGATCCCCTTGGTTATGGGACAAGGGATCCACCTCCATGCAACAATTTGACTGGTAAGTCTACGGAGACATACATACTCTACCCCCCTCTGGTTTTGAACTTGTGACCTCTTAGGAGGAAACACATGCTCTTAACCATTAGGCCTACTCAAGCTATAAACCCTAATATAAATATTAGAAAAACTAAAATAAACATGGTTTATTTTCATGGCGAGACTATTTTTGTCACAATGTGACATTCAACCATGGTTGACCATGGTTGGTTATGATTGACAATGGTTGACCATGATCGATATTATAAACCTAAAGGAATAATAAACCCAAGGGATTGATATTATAAACCTAAAGGAATACTAAAACTAAGGGATTAATACTAAAATCCCAAGGGATTATGAACCTAAGGGAATAATATTAAACCCATGGGACTAATATTATAAACCCAACATTGTTAAACCCAAATATAAACACTACAAACACTGAAATAAACATGGTTTATTTTGATGGTGAGACAATCGTTGTCACAATGCGACATTCAAACATGGTTGACCATGGTTTGCTATGATTGACAATGGTTGCCCATGATTGATATTCTAAACCCAAAGGAATAATAAAAATCAGGGATTAATACTAAAACCCTAAGGGATTATGAACCGAAGGGAATAATATTAAACCCATGGGACTAATATTATAAACCCAACATTAGTAAACCTAAATATAAATACTATAAACACTAAAATAAACATAGTTTATTTTGATGGTGAGACAATCCTCGTCACAATGCGACATTCAAACATGGTTGACCATGTTTGGCTAGGATTTATATTATAAACCTAAAGGAATAAAAAACCCAAAAGTTTGATATTATAAACCCAAATGAATAATAAACCCAAGGGATTAATACTAAAACCCCAAGGGATTATGAACCCAAGTGAATAATATTAAGCACAAGGGACTAATATTATAAACCCAACATTTGTAAGCCCAAATATAAATATTACAAACACTAAAATAAACATAGTTTATTTTCATGGTGAGACAATCTTTGTCAAAATGTAACATTCAACCATAGGACTAATATTATAAACCCAAAATAGATAAATCCAAATATAAATACTACAAACACTAAAATAAACATGGCTTATTTTGATGGTGATACAATTCTTGTCACAATGCGACATTCAACCATGGTTGACCATGTTTGGCTATGATTGATAATGGTTTACCATGATTGATATTATAAACCAAAGGGAATAATAAACCCAAGGGATTGATATTATAAATGAAAATGAATAATAAACCCAAGGGATTAATACTAAAACCCAAGGGAATAATATTAAACCCAAGGGACTAATATTATAAACCCAACATTCGTGAAACCAAATATAAATATTACAAAGTCTAAAATAAACATTATTTATTTTCATGGTGAGACAATCCTTGTCACAATGTGACATTCAACTATAGTTGACCATGGTTGACCATGATTGATACTATAAACTTAAGGGAATAATAAACCCAATCGATTGATATTAAAACCCAAATGAATAATAAACCGAAGAGATTAATACTAAAACCCCAATGGATTATGAACCCAAGGGAATAATATTAAACCCAAGGGACTAATATTATAGACCCAACATTCAGAAACCAAAATGTAAATATTACAAAGACCAAAATAATCATGATTTGTTTTCATGGTGAGACGATATTTGTCAAAATGGGAAATTCAACCATGGGACTAATATGGTAAAGCCAAATATAAATATTACAAACACTAAAATAAACATGGTTTATTTTCATGCTAAGACAATCTTTGTCAAAATGTGACATTCAACCATGGGACTAATATTATAAGCCCAACATTGGTAAACCCAAATATGAATAATACAAACACTAAAATAAACATGATTTATTTTGATGGTGAGCCAATCCTTGTCACAATGCAACATTCAACCATGGTTGACCATGATTGATATTATAAACCCAAATGAATCATAAACCCAAGGGATTAATACTAAAACCTCAAGAGATTGTAAACCCAAGGGAATAATATTAAACCCAAGGGACTAATATTATAAACCCAACATTCATAAACCCAAATATAAATATTACAAAGGACTAAAATAAACATGATATTTTCATGTGAGGACAATTTCCCTTGTCACAATGTGACATTCAACCATGGTTGACCATGGTTGGCTATGATTGACAATGGTTGACCATGATTTATATTATAAACCTAAGGGAATAATAAAGCCAAGGGATTGATGTTATAAACCCAAAGGAATAATAAAACTAAGGGATTAATACTAAAACCCTGAGGGATTATGAACTGAAGGGAATAATATTAAACCCATGGGACTAATATTATAAACCCAACATTGATAAACCCAAATATAAATACTACAAACACTAAAATAAACATGGTTTATTTTGATGGTGAGACAATCCTTGTCGCAATGCAACATTCAAACAGGGTTGACCATGGTTGGCTATGATTGATGATGGTTGACCATGATTGATATTATAAACCTAAGGGAATAATAAACCCAAGTTATTTACATTATAAACCCAAATGAATAATAAACCCAAGGGATTAATAATAAAACCCTAAGGGATTATGAACCCAAGGTAATAATATTAAGCCCAAGGGACTAATATTATAAACCCAAAATTTGTAAATCCAAATATAAATATTATAAAGACTAAAGTAAACATGATTTATTCATGGTGAGACAATCCTTGTGACAATGTGACATTCAACCATGGTTGACTATGATTGGCATTATAAACCTGAGGGAATAATAAACCCGAGGGATTGATATTATAAACCCCAATGAATAATAAACCCAAGGGATTAATACTAAAGCCCAAGGGATTATGAACCTAGGGGAATAATATTAAACCCAAGGGACTAATATTATAAACCCAACATGCGTAAACCCAAATATAAATATTACAAACACTAAAATAAACATGATTTATTTTCATGGTGAGACAATC
>APFE031124490.1:3019-26373 GCA_000404065.3 Pinus taeda
TAAGCCAAATGATCTCCTTTGCTTTATATAGGCAAGCTCTTCCTCAAATCATGGACCAATACCACGGGCCAAAACCATAACAAACCAATACCATTAACTCAATACTAGGGATCAACACGTCTGTCGAGATGCCATGGTCCAAAAACCATAGGTTCAAATTCCAAGGACTAACTACCATGGACCAAAGGTAAGTTTTCCCACATGAAATAAAATTTTCTCTACATAAAATTCCGTGAACTTTTCTCCACATGAAATAAACTTTTATAATATTTTCTCTGCATAAAATTCCGTGAACTTTTCTCTACATGAAGTAAACTTTTCTCTGCATAAAATTCCGTGAACTTGAAAATAACTTTGCTGCACTATAATTTATAATCTGAGTGATTTGCCATCAAGCACAACACTTTAGCCATAATGCCAACAATCTCCCCCTTTGGACTTGATGGCAAAGCTTACTTGTGAACTGTCATCTGATCCCTTTTTGCTGTCCGGTAACTCATGCACTCTGTCACATCTGATATTTGTAGATTCATCTGAATGTATACAAGTGAGATGATCTTCTATGAGAGGGTTGCCATCAAGTACAACACATGCATCATAATGCCAACATTTTCTTGCTCAGAAACATCATTGGAGTAAAATGTATCCCAATGTGTGGAACATGGGATTTGTCGAAATGAAGTGAAATGAAGGGGATAAGGGGCTTATAAATTCTTGAGAAAAAATTGGGAAGTAGGGAGGGATGTTATGAAATAGGGGAAAGTATAATTTCAAAGATTTAGTGAGGGGAAGGGGTCCAAAAGGGCAAAACACAGGCCTAGCCTAGAAAATTGTCAAGTTGTAGCAAGAAACTAGGGTTTGTGCGAAAATGAGGAATTTGAGGGATATCAGTGATGGGAAGTGTTTAATAAGGTAAATTAAGGATAGAGAAAGGTGTATGAACATTAGGATAAAATTTTTGTTGATGATTTGACCATCCAAGAAAAATTACCTTCAAAACCCCAGAAGAGGGAAATGAACCTTACCTAGGCATAACTGAAGCATGAACAAGGTGTAAAATGACCCATTGGAAACTGACATGATGATGAAAACCCTCTGAATGATGGTACACTTAGCTGAATGGTGATATGGACAGAACTTTGGAAAATTTTGAAAGAAGTGCAAACAAACCCTAGACCTAATACCCAGTGACCAAATTTTGCTTGAAGACTCACTGAAATGACAAAAATTGACTTTGACACTCTGAGACCACTTTGTAAGAGCATATTTGATCACTGGAGGAAGGCTACAAAGACTGACACTAACACCATCAAAAGTGGTGTACATATCCACTGAGCATTAAATACAAAAAGGAAAGTACCAATCATGTTGGAAACTGCTTCAGCCAACCCCTAGTTGCAACATTGACTACTGTTCTCAACTCTTATGGCCACGAGACCTATGGATGGCTGCAACTATGTAGAAGTGATCCAAAGTTTGCCTCCACATACCAGATGCTAGTAGATTGAAAGAATGTTCCTGATTTCCACCTCTAGGACACATTATTATGCTACTTGGTCCACCTTTGTGTTCGTTCAAGCGAGCGTGCCAAGCTGATTTTGGAGGCACACTATTGTCAGGTTACATGACACTTTGGTATGGAGAAAACTATGGTTGTACTACGAAAGTACTTTTATTGGCCAAAAATTAGACTGGATGTTGGGAAATATATCAGATACTGCATTGCCTATACCATCACGAAGCTAGCCATCAAGAAGCAAGGCCTGTACACTCCTCTGCCTACTCCTAGCCAGCCATGGGAATCCATCTCCATGGACTATATTTCTAGCCTCCGTCCTACCAAGAATGGTAATGAATATGTATTTGTGGTCATGGATAGATTTTCTAAGATGGATATATTCGTGGCCAACAAGGAGAGTATCATAGTAGTGGGAAATGCCAAACTCTTCTCTGAATGAGTTTGGGTATATTTTGGGATCCTGTAGACCATTATATCAGATCGGGATAGAAGATTCCTAACCACATTTTAGTCAAGCCTCTAGACACTATTGGATACCAAGCTCACCAAGTTGACTTCCTTCCATCCTAGACTGATGGCCTAACGAAGGTTGTCAATAGGATGATAGTGCACATACTCCACATGTACAACTCCAAGAATCCATGAACCTAGGATGGGAGTCTTCCCTATGTGCATGATAATTTTGACAAAGCTCTCCATAGCTCAACTGGTCACAGTCCCTTTCAAGTGGGTCTAGGATTTCAACCATTATGTTTGATTCATGTTTCCATGCCTGATGCGACTACATAGACAAAATCCACACATGTATTATCTGAGGCTGATAAAGCGACCATATTGATTGAACACATCCAACAAATCCACCAACAGGTTCACGACATCTTGGAGAAGTCAAATGCCAAGTACAAGAATTGACATGATCAACATGAGGAACCACATACGTTTCAGGTGGGTGACAAAGTTTGGCTACAATTATAGAAGGAGCACCACACTGGAGCCCATTGCAAGCTTCATCCACTTAGATATGAGCCATACACCAACACCAAGGCTATAGGGGACAATGCCTTCATGCTCAACATTCCACCTTTCCTTGGTATGCACCTAGTGTTTAATGTGGACAGCCTTTGTCCATACTTCCCACCATTATTGGACACATCAGACATTGCAGAACAACTCACACCAATAGAGTTAAACCCAGACTGCATGGAACAAGCTAGAATTGATCAGGTTATGGACACACAGATCAAGAACACTTGCCAAGAGAAGACAAGTATATTGAGTTGTCAAAGTTGGCTAACTCCTGCGCTAAGGCAAGTGGATCACCAAGGATCAAGTTCAGTAGAAGCTTCCCCATCTCATGGAGGCAGGCAATGTAATGGGGACCGCTGCTTCCTAAGGGGGAAGGACTGATACAGGTGGATGTTGGTGGAAACCCACCTATTCCAATTGGACCCACACCATTATCTCTTTCACTTTTCCATCTTCCTTAATTGTAGCACAATTTACTATTTTTCTGAATTTTTTGGGTCCTGAACTTCTAGAGTTGTTTTGAGGCCCTATCGACATATCTTGGGAAAACCAAGGAAAACCCAAGTCATTGACCCATGATTTCCACTCAAATGTTGTAGTCCTAGGATAGATATTTCTAACGAGGTATTTTGCACATCAAACAGAGATATTATGCTAAAGTTACGACGCCGAGAAGTTGATGTACCAATTTACTCCAACGGGGCCCATAGTTTTGGTACTTCATTTCCTAGGGTTATGTTTTTGTATGCTTAGGGTTTTCCATTGTTTCTCAATTATAAATAGGCCTTTGACCCTCATTGTAAGATATTTCGTAGGAATGTAGCTGCCACATCACTTCTCAAAGATAAGCTACCATCACCCAAGCTAGACTTATTTCCATTCTATTTGTAAGAATATTTAAGTATTTGATATTAATGAAATGAAGTGTTATTTATGTTGCATATCTATATTTATGGTTACATTCCTATTTAGTTTTGGATCACATCTGCCAATGACAAATTATAGTGCATCATTCTTAAAATAGCCTATCATCAAGGAAGAATGAGAGGGTATAGAAAATTTAGCTATAACTGCCTTCTAGGGACAATACACTTTTCCAAGCACACCAAGGAACGATTTTACAATGCAAAGTACATCGTTGATACAAAAAATAAGCATAAGGTGTTCACATGTTAATAAAAAATGTTAAGATATATAATTTCATTTATAAGTTGTGGCTTTACTATCTAGTGTGGAATCCTTTATACATTCTAGATTTGACTCATCCATTTTCAAAATTATGTGACTGTATGTCATTATTTATATTCAGATATCTTCCCATATAAGAAAATGAGAGAATATACATTATTTCACATAAAAAATGCATTGAAAAGTTTCTATATAAGGGAAATGTAATAGTGCACATATAAATACATAAATTTTGCCTCAAAGTAGATACACTATTTTGATCACACAATCAACCAATTAAGAAAATATTTCATCCACTTACCAAACTAAGCGCTAACTAGTTGGAGAAAATATCTCAAATTTAACTAGATTTAACAATCATCTAAAGATTAGGAAATATCTCAAATTTAACTAGATTTAATAATCATCTAAAGATTAGGAAATAAACTCACTGAGTACTTAGAGATGAAATTTATCGAATAATGAGTAATAATCATAACAACCACAACTATAATCACACATAAGACAAATAAGAGTTAATAAATCTAACATTAACAATAATAGACGTTGAATATCATTGTTTAATACTTTTATATCTATTTATTAAACCTCTAGTTGGTTAATATATTAACATCTAAGAAACACCCAATTTTTGTTTTTTGACAAGGCACTTGAATTGTAGTCCCATACATACACCATTAGAGATTGGGTAGTTTTGCCACTTATAAATCCATTTCTAGTGGTACTTCAATAACCATAGCTTTTTGTAATTTTATATCCTTGCAAGTGCAAATCTAGATTCATATACTAAGCAGATACCCAAATTAAGTTTCAGTGTGAGACATAGATCCAAATAATGTAGTTTCAAATTTTATTTCTATTATTATAACCAAAATCCATATAACGTTTTGACCATACGTATACAGTTGGATTCTGATTACAAAATATTGTATCTCTAGATTATCCATAACATAGATATATGTTAGTGGAGGCTTTCATATTTGAATATTGATATTCTCTTCCAAATTATTTGAGTACTTACTTTGTACTGCAACTTATTTGATTCGATTTAATCACATTCAATTTTTTTGATGATACAAAATACCACCTAAAAATGTCTATGTATTTATCATGTACGTAAACAATTTCTAGTTCATGTCAAAGATGAGATTTAATGACTCCCAGGAGGAAAAAGGAGGGAACGCACATAAAATGAGTGTGTTATCTTTGTGAAGGGTATGCAAGATCAATTCCTATGCTATGGGGAGTATGAATGCTCCCATGAGAGATTCAGGAAGGATGACCATGGAAGCATGGTGTTCTTGGTGTAAATGAAAGCTTCAAAGGGCACTTAATCTGCATATTAATTATATTAGTTATGCTATATTGTGCTTGTGCCTATGTTGTGCATTTAAGGGTGCATTTATTTATGGATTGTAATACGCTAGAAATTCCTAGAGAAGGGAAAATTCCTAGAGCACATGTT
This sequence comes from Pinus taeda, assembly GCA_000404065.3. Taxonomy (NCBI): domain Eukaryota; kingdom Viridiplantae; phylum Streptophyta; class Pinopsida; order Pinales; family Pinaceae; genus Pinus; species Pinus taeda. Next base: position 8,218 of record APFE031124490.1, read on the forward strand.
TCCAAGGGTTATCTCCTCCCTTATCCCCCATGCTTTAACCAATATTGGGAATCCTTATGCCATCCTGACTTGAGCTAAACGTAGGGGTTTTGGCTAGAGTTAGAAGCAATTTAGGAAAACTCCTAGCTTCCATGTCATATAACTTCTTCTTATACATGATATACCTAGTGATAGCCATGTTTTCAAAAGGGGAAAGGCTAGCTTCAATCAAGGGGATAGGATAGGGAGTACACTCGTTAATATTAAGGTTGTAGGTTATAAAATTCTTTTGGATCCGATCAATATTCCTCAATGATTCTTTGGATATACTACAACCAAAAACCTCACATCCATATAAAATAATAGGGGTCAATTTTTTTCTCGAAGAGGAACTTTTTTTTTTATCCCAAATCCAAACATCTATTGACTTACATCTCTTTTCAAGCCCATATTAAACTTTCTATCCTCCACTTATCCTTTTATTAATGCTATAATTCTATTTTTTCTAATGATTAATGCCAATTCCGAGATATTTGTATGAAGGAACTTCCTCCAAGAAGCTATTATCGTAAAGGAAAATATCCTAGGTAGTCATTTTGGATTTAATTATCATGACTCTAGTCTTGTCAATGTTAACAATCATACCCATCTTGGAGAAAAAATCATAGAGGATTCTTAATTGATTGTTGAGATTGCCATGGATCTTTGCCAAAGGAATAATATCGTTAGCATAAAGGAGAAGAATTATGATAATAATAGCGATCATGGTGCCAAAACATCCTACATCATCTAAACACTCTTCAAGCTTATCAATGTAAATTCCAAAAGGGCTTTATCTCCCTTTCTTAACTTTGATATTGCAATTAATTTCTTTTAATAAACCCTCAACAGTCTTAAGGGTAGCGATGCCATTCTTGTACAAAATTGTCATAACAACCTTCGAGTTGAGAGGAACCCTTAGCTCCTTCAACCTCTTCAATAGCTTTATCCTAGGAATTGTCTCAAAATATTTTCTAAAGTCCAAAAAATGACAAAATAGTTCAGTCTTATTATTATGGCATTCCTCTGCAATTTTCTTGAGAGTGACAAGATAGCCAACAATTGAATGGTGTCTCCTAAACCCAACTTGTACTTTAGCTATTTTACCATGGCTTTCAAGCGATATGCTACTCTTATTTTCCAAAATAAGTTTGTATAGCTTATCTGAAATGTAGTTGATCATAATAATTTGGTAATTATAGGGAATTAGATTATCCCCAGTTTTAAAGATATGCATGAAAAGGCTCTGTGTCCAAGACTTAAGAAATCCTTGTTTCACTGCCAAATTGAATAACTTATGTATGTGAAGGATGAGAAATAACCCCCTGTTTTAATTTTTTTTATCTTGATAGCCTTCAATATCCTTAGCTTTCCCATTCGCAAGGTCCTTAACCTGAAATTCAATGTATTCTGAAGAAAATAAATCATTATCTCTAGGAGTATTCAAAATTATGCCTCTATAATTAGGGGACTCATAAAGATTTTTAAGGTAGATATTCCAATTCTTTGAGGGGATCATGCTATTTTTTTATGTTTTACGAATTAGAACTTTCCTCTAAATTTTTTTGGGATCAAATTTATAAAGGCGAAGTAGTTTCTCTTGTTTCCTTTTTATATAACATCTTTTCTTTCTTTTAATAAAAGCTTTGTACAAATTTATCTTATCAATTTTAAGGTTTGACTACGAACATCCCTAATCAATCTTCTAGCAATTTTGAGATCATTATCATACATAAGGGTCGATATTTCTATTATTATTTTTATGTCACTTCCATATAGAACCTGCCAATGGAAGTGGAGAAGGTTGTATTAAAATTATGATAGAGGAGCTTTATGTTATTCTCATAGGTTAGAAAGCATGAATCCCGTTTTGAATCCTCTAAGAAGAGATCCATATTACTATTTTCAAAGAGTAGGTTCTTCTAGCTATCATAATCCTCTTGCATGTGGCTCATGTGGATGTCAAAGTTTAGAGTTAAGGATAAAAGTCTATCATTATAATCAAACTCATGATCATTTAAGAGGACAAAATTTACAATTTTGTTGGAAACAGGGATAACAAATATCACATGATCCACGACACTACTGCGAAGTCCTTGAATACAAGTATTCTAGTTGGACTTTGGCCACTTGGTTATGTCATTACAGATTATAAGGTCTTGGGAACTACATAGCTTGATTAACTCAGTACCAAATAGATTTTTGGTTTGATCTTCAGAGTTTCTTTTGAATCTACTAGCTAAATCAAGGTCCTCATCTAGCTAAGGAGCATTAGGGTTGGAGTCATTACTTAGAAGAATATCATGTTTAGTTGCAGTTATACCATTGAAGTCTCCTACCAAGAGCATACTACCTTCATTCGTTAGAATATGAATATCTTATTCTAGGGTATTTTACGGGCAATTCTTATATATATTGTTTTTCTTATAGAAGGTCGAGTTGATAGGTGAAAAATAACAAATGCGATATAAATCCTTTAAGCGTTAGTGTCAGAGATTTCAATCGAAATGTAACAATTGAGGGTGTCTATCTTATGAAGCTGAGTGTGAAAGGAAACATTGCTTTTTATATAATAAGTTATATCTCCAATTCCTTTGCAAGATAATTTTTTGTTCCATACTGACCATAGAACAAATTCACCTATGTGAAGGACCTTAAGGACCTTAGACTCATCACATTCCCACGTTTCAACTAAGAAAATAATATCAATTTGACTCCAAATCCAACTTAACATATGACCTTTATGCCATAAAAACCCAAGACAATTCCCAAAAAAAATCCAAAACTTTCTAACTTCTTATTTATTGCTCTCATTTTCATCTCTATCCCTAAAATAGAAAATAAAATCATAAAACAATATAATTAAAATAACTTGAAAACTAATTGTCCACTTATTAAGTTGTAGTGAAAAAAATTGTGAAAGGTAAAAATACTTTCTACAAAATTTCTAGAATAAAACATGTAGTCCCTAATCAAAATTTTTTCACACTGTTTCTACCAAATTTAAGTGAAAAAATTTATTAAAAACAATTTTGGACTTATTTGATTTCCATATATATATATATATATATAAAATTATAATCCAAATTAATTAAGATAAAGCAACAATCCTAATTAAACTTCAAAATTAAACATGTGGCTTTTGCATTTCATCCTTCGCTCAACGAGTTCATCAGATGATTACTTTTAGTAGGGAATTTGCAAGAGTAATAAAACTATTAAGCACTAAGTGAATAGTAATTAGCCTATTGTCTTTTCATTTTGCCTATTATATTAAATATTATAAGTGAATAATAATTAGCATATTGTCTTTTCATTTGACTATTAAATATTATATAATTTTTATTGCTGTGTCAGTTTGGTTAATCTTTGAAAAATCTGATCTCAATGTTTCTGATCGTGTGTTGACCAAGTATAAGATTGTCTTGACTCTTTTATTATTTTTGTGATTCTATTACTACTACTTGTGGCAACAAGGAGACCCCTATGCTGCAGCAGCTGCCTGCTAGAGTGGAACTCTGAGACCTAAACTCGCCTGCCCCTTTTGATGATGATTCTGAAGCTGGAAACCTCAATGATTTGGATGTTAATGTAGTGGATTCTGATGGACCTTCTAATGCCCAAACAGACAGCCCTCCTTCCTTGCTATCTTCGTTGATGGGAAAGCACCCTAAACTAGGGCTGTTCTTGTACAGCAATCATGCGGATTTAACTAAAGATGATGAAGCAGATAGCAAGGTCGGAAAGGCTATTGGATTTGCGATTCAGAATACCCAGTGGTTGCAATTGTAAGGCAGACAATTCTTTCTCTGCTATTGACTCATTCTTCTACATGCACCAACTGAAATTTCTTTTAGTATAACACCAATTAGTATTGGTGAATATCAAGTATTGCAACAACGATATCATGCAACGTCGAAAATATTTAACGAATATTAACCTTCAGATTCAAATGAGTAAGTGCACCATGCACACCATTTCGAGTTTAGTTTAACTGGGTTTCGTAGCCATCAGTATTAGCCAGTGAAAGGGCTGGTAATAATGTTTAATATTCATATTAAGTAAAATATTCCTTTCCTATGTACCCAACCTTGTAAATATGATTTCACCAATAACCTTAGCCTGAGAAATCTTAGCTATTTTATTTTGAAGGGTAATTATTTTGGTTAAATTTATTTAATTTTAAAATTATGAGATATTTTTAGGAATTCAATTTATTAATATGCAGGTTCTTTTATAGTTTTTTTTAATCAAAGTTATACAGATGTAATTTTTTTCAATGTTAAGATGTTTTTATGGCAGATTATATGCGTCTCTGTCAGCGTTATTATTTGTATATTAGATAGAAAACCATTAAAATGTTAGAAGTATACCATCTTTACTTTTAATTATTTTATGTGTTTGGTTTGCTATATAAAATAATTAATTAGTTCATATAGAAATATTTCGGATAAACGTTGATTTTTTTATATTTTTTAAATATTAAGTGGTTTCCTATTAAACAATGGAAATCAACATATATGTGTAAAAATAAAACACTTCAAATTATATTAAATTTAAAATAAAATGATTTTTTTAATATATAATTATATATCAATTTTATATAAATACAACAAAAAATGAATGATACATTTCTTTCTTTTTCATATTATAATATAATTGTGAAAAAACAAAGAATAATCATTCACTCTAAATCACTTTTCATAAGTGAAGAAATTTTTTAAATCTTTACCACATACACCAAATTTTATAATTATTTTATAAAATAAATTTCTCAATCCAAATCCAAAATATATTATCTTTAAAATTATATTATAAAATAAAAATAAATGTTATAATTTAAACTTTTCAAATTATTTATATATATATAGTTTAATATATAATTATATATATAATAATATTTTAATTTGGAAATAATATTAGTTAGGTAGTTAACACGTTTATTTTGAAATAAAGCTTCAAGATTTTTAATTTAATTATCAATAATTATCAGGTCGATTGTAGACATTTAACCTCCATATAATGTTTTAAGATATTGTTAGTAATATACACAAATCAAACGTTGATATTAATTTCCAAAATATTTATTAATTAAAAAAATGTTATGTAAATAAGTGCTATATAAAATGATTTGTGGTTTTTTAAAACATGTGATATTGATAAACCATAATACTATACAAAACCTATTTTACATTAAAATGCCATTAATTTTCCACAATTAAACATTATATTCTTTTCAAAAGATATATATTTAAATTATATAATTATGAATTTTTCATTAATAAATAATAATAATAATAAAAAAAAATAAAATTATTCCATTTAATTTTGACAAACTTGTGTTTATGGGAAACTAACTCAAATCAATGATGACGAACTTGAACATTGGGATCGGAAAGGAACTACCTAGTCTTTTTCCCCAAACTCAGAAGATTAAATCTCCCACAATTTAACATTACATCTTTTCCTAAACTCATAGATTAAAGCTCCCAGTTAAACATTAATAATATTTATATATATTCTATATATATTATATATATATATATATATATAATAATAATAATAATAAAATAAAATTAATTTTCATGGGAAACATTCTCAATCGATGACAACTTCAGGGTTCCTAAACTCAGATATATGATGAATTTGTTTTTAGTATTTACTGTAAATTGTTTTCTATAAAATTTACTAACTATTTCATTTACATAAGCTAATATCAATTTGATTCTTACATTTTATACAAAAACTCAATTTCTACCTATCATAATATGCTAGCATGTTTATGTCAATTAATATGTCAATAGAATACTGTTATTGCAAAATTAATTTTGATGAAATTAGGAAATTATTGCATTCTAACACAATTAAATGAAAATGAAGTTGAAATTATTTGAAAATATCTTTTGTTATATTTGAATTAGCTGGAAAATATCTATTGTTATATTTTAATTACTTGGTTAGATCTTTATTATATTTTTAGGGCGATAAGTGTAACTATTTCAAGTTCTGAACAACGGTTCGAGGATTTTGTTTTTTTTTCAAAAAATAAATTAACGTGATTAAGTATGAGGAGGATATTCTTCGTCGTACAAGCTCATCAACCGCTGTGATTTCATGGAGGGCTGTCATCTTTTCCATTACAATGTGTAATAAATAATTTTGTACTCATAAAATGGTAATTGAAACTTTCCCGTGTGGAATTGGAAGAGGCACCACTTCCATTCTCCGGTCGTTTCATGGCGAGCATGGCACTTCTTTGGCGGTTACATCAGGGCGATCAGGGCGCTTCAAGTGGAAGGGCCAGTGCTTTTGTACATGCGATCACCAGATAAACTCGCCCTCTGTGTTGGTGAGAATGTCTAGGGTTTTAAGGCTGCTACTATTTTCTTTGTTAACGCTCAATGATTATTCTCATTGCTTTATTTTTCATGAAAGATTAGTCAGTTTTAAAGATAATTTTCCTTCTGTGTATGAAGGGGAGGATCCGGACGCTGGACTATGGATTTTGCTCGGTGTCAGTGAACATATTTAATTCAAGGCATGAAGATTGTGCTGTGATTTTATTAATCGCGATTCAAGGGTAGACGCCGTATAATGTATATAGTTTAGTGTTGTCAGACGTGGGATTCCAACTATTGGTTAAGTGATTTTAGTTTCTTTTTGCGAAAGGGTCGTGCAGGGCTGTTTTGGCCTGCGAAGTCGTCACCTCCGTGTTATCTTGCTGATAGATGTTCGAATTTTAGTAAGATGATCACTTGTTTTTTTTGTCCTTTTGCAATCACACACAAAAACAGTCGAAGGAGAATTGCTTGCAGCATGGTGAGGATTTCAGAGCAAAATCGTTGAATCTTAAATTTAATAACCAAATGAAATTGTTATGAAATTGTTGGATGTAGGCTAACCAGTTAATGTGACACTTATCTTGGATATTTGGTTGTGAGTGTGGATAAATATCAAAGAATGATGGTCCATGTGAAGTATTGTTTTATTACACAAGATACAATTCAACCAATATTTCAAATATTGTACTAAGGCATAAGATTCCTTGTCATATCTATCGTAGTTTAGTTTGCGTGTCGATAAGCGTTTCAATGATAAGTCACCATGTGAACTCGTTATTTAAGCATGGTTTCAGTGATGCAGGAGCATCAAGACCCTCTTTATTTGTAGATATGGAATAAAGAAGGGGTGTGATAATTTTAGTATTTTGTTAGGATTGGGATAGGATTGCTATGATTTTTTAGTTAAATTTAGGATAAAGCTTCCAGCTTTATATCATTGTGTAAAAAGGAAAAAAATCTTGCTTTTTCTAGGAGATAAGATCTCATCTTTTCCTCTTATGTATGTATCCTTTAATTATAAATAAAGGGGAGAAAGCTCTCATCTCATCACAGAGATGGAGAGGGTTCTGGTTGGGAGCCTCTGGGCAGTTGTAAGGGCCATCGATCCTGATTATCTAGCCAAGCTTGTAAGTAATTGTTTTGTTTTAATTTTATATATATATATACAGCTTTTATGATTGTGAAATCAATGTAAGAGTGTCTTGGATAGGAATTGAGAGCGCGGACCTGTGGGAGATGATATGCAGCTTAACTGTGTAATAAGGGAGATTTTCCGCGCTGTTCATAATTTTTTTATGGTTTAATACAAGAGGTGGATGTGCTTTAAACCGACGCACGTATACTGTTTTTTTCTTATGGTAAGAATGCCTGTAGAGTTCAAATGTATGTTGTAGATTTCAATGGTAACGCTGTGGCATTTATATTTGAGTATGCGTAAAACCGCTGTGGAAATTAACCGTGTACCATGGCATCTGAACACCCATATACAACGCATGCTATTGTATTGAGATTGTATGGACAACGCATGCTTTCGAGCTATAAACCTTGCTGATCGTACTGGAAGTTCTGTGACTTCAAAAGAATTCGCCAAGTCTGCGATTGGTAATTCCATATGTATACACTGCCAGAATAAAGGCTTGCAAGGACCCATGGCTCAGTAGGATGCAGATCTATGGATTTCTTAAAGTAATGATGATTTATTAATGATTGCAGATAATTGCAGAGATTAATGATTGCAAGGACAAAGTTCGCCATTGCCGAGCATGATGCCCTTTCATGGCACTGTATTTTTGAACGACTGATTCGACTGTGACAACGCTTGTTGGCTTGCGTTTTGTTCACTGTGACAAGGGTTGCTGGCTTGCGTTGAGCTTCCTTGTCAAACGACAACAGAATATATCGATATTGAACAGATGGTATGAAAAGGAATTCCTTGAACGTAGCAACGGTGTGGCAGAATTATATGCCCGTGGTAACCCGTGGCACAACTGATATGAGGAGCGCAGGTTTCCATAAAGGAATTATAGTAGATATGTCTGGTCTTGAAGAATGATTGTGCGCGCATTTAAGGAACATAGACAGAGTCGCTTTGGGAATTAATATAAGGACAGTGTGTTCAAAATTATATGATATTGTGGGAAGATCCTGGTTTTGCAGGGTCTCCCCTGCATCAAGTGGTATCAGAGCGGGAGTAGCTTTCTTTGAAGGTTCAAGTATTTTTTTGTTAATTGCATGTGATGATTTTTGGAACTGATGAATATTGCAGCTAGAGTGCAATGATCAAGGAGTCCAGCAAAGGGATTTAAGCAAAGGTGGCAGAACCTGAAGATTCAACAGAGGTTGAATAAAGTTGCAAATGAGGGAAGCCTACATGAGCAGTGGAGGATGCTCAAAAGGTTCTAGCAGAGGAACTATGATTACCAAAAGGCCAGATCCAGAGGAAAGGATTGGTGAGGTAAGTGGCAGCAAGACAACTTGCTGTGGCAGAGGCTTCATGCAACGCATAGCTGAAGAACTTTTGGCGATGGAGAAGGCTACTAAAAGTCATAAAGGAGAGAGAAGAGGTTCAGAGAAATGCCACAGAGATGAGATGACTACAAGAGTTCGAGAAAGAAAGATTGCAGAAATAAAGGCACAGTTACAGATACTAGAAGAACGGCTGCAGGAGCAGGAAAAGCAGAAAGGAAAATGGATCTTTCCACTGAAGGGAAAGAGAGTGATCTGGCGACAGTTGTAGAAGAGGTTGAGGCAAATTTTGATTGCCTTATTGGAAAAGGGACTTAGAGCTCTTGCGCCAGAGTTGGAGGTTGAAATCCCACATGCAGATATATTAAAAGGAAAGTGTTGAAGGAAGAAGTCAGGACTAAAAAGACTTGCAGTTTAAAAATTGATGAATTGTGTATGTTTGCAGGTGCAGAGGAAGTAACAGTTGATACTGTTGAACATTTTGTGCAAACTGAGAGTTTACATGCAGGTGATGAGATGGTAATAACAGGAGGCTTGGATTGTGAAAGTATTGAAGATTGCACAGAAATCTTCTCAAAAGAGATGACAGATTTATGGCATGAGTTAAATGTTCTAGAGAAGAGACTAGAAGTACAGAGGATAAGAATTCAGAATAAAAAGGCAGAGATGAATGAAGATAAAGAGGTTTATGAACCAGAATACATATGCATTCTCGGAAAGGATGATGCTGAGGATAGATTGAGTGATAATCTCAAGAATGATTGAGATTAGTATACTGAAATGCTGGCAGAGGGAAGTAAGGCACTGATGCCTTATGATTTTTATTCTAACAAGTGTTTTGTGAGTGCAGGTATTGATGCAGAACATTTGACTCAGTTGAGGAGAGAAGAAGTTTTCTGTTCCAGAGGACAAGAGGGGATGGATGATCGGGTGGCAGTCAGAACAGAAACAAGCATGGAAGCAAGAAGTCAGCAGTCTGAAGACTTATTAGACAAAGAAATTGATTTAATCAGAAGAATCATGTTGGAAGGGTCTCAAAGGAAGACATCATCAAGGAAGAGAAGTAGCAGAAGCGGTAGCAAAAGGAAAACAACAGAAGATTGTGAAAGTGCAGCTAGTGAAGCGATGCAACATAAGGTATGGAGACCTGGAGAAAGGCAGCAAGTAACAGCAGATGAGAACTTGCAGCACAAAGTATGGGATCTAGGCACATGGTCAGGAGATCATGATTAATTTTAAGGTTGGGTGTATGATGCAGGAGCATCAAGACCCTCTTCATCTGTAGATATGGAATAAAGAAGGGGTGTGATAATTTTAGTATTCTGTTAGGATTCAGATAGGATTGCTATGATTTTTCAGTTAAATTTAGGATAAAGCTTCCAGCTTTATATCATTGTGTAAAAAGGAAAAAAATCTTGCTTTTTCTAGGAGATAAGATCTCATCTTTTCCTCTTATGTATGTATCCTTTAATTATAAATAAAGGGGAGAAAGCTCTCATCTCATCACAGAGATAGAGAGGGTTCTGGTTGGGAGCCTCTGGGCAGTTGTAAGGGCCATCGATCCTGATTATCTGGCCAAGCTTGTAAGTAATTGTTTTGTTTTAATTATATATATATATATATACAACTTTTATGATTGTGAAATCAATGTAAGCGTGTCTTGGATAGGAATTGAGAGCGCGGACCTGTGGGAGATTATATGCAGCTTAACTGTGTAATAAGGGAGATTTTCCGCACTGTTAATAATTTTTTTATGGTTTAATACAAGAGGTGGATGTGCTTTAAACCGACGCATGTATACTGTTTTTTTCTTATGGTAAGAATGCCTGTAGAGTTCGAATGTATGTTGTAGATTTCAATGGTAACGCTGTGGCATTTAAATTTGAGTATGCGTAAAACCGCTGTGGAAATTAACCGTGTACCATGGCATCTGAACACCCATATACAGCGCATGCTATTGTATTGAGATTGTATGGACAACGCATGCTTTTGAGCTATAAACCTTGCTGATCGTACTGGAAGTTCTGTGACTTCAAAAGAATTCGCCAAGTCTACGATTGGTAATTCCATATGTATACACTGCCAGAATAAAGGCTTGCAAGGACCCATGGCTCAGTAGGATGCAGATCTACGGATTTCTTAAAGTATTGATGATTTATTAATGATTGCAGATAATTGCAGAGATTAATGATTGCAAGGACAAAGTTCGCCATTGCCGAGCATGATGCCCTTTCATGGCACTGTATTTTTGAACGACTGATTCGACTGTGACAACGCTTGTTGGCTTGCGTTTTGTTCACTGTGACAAGGGTTGCTGGCTTGCGTTGAGCTTCCTTGTCAAACGACAACAGAATATATCGATATTGAACAGATGGTATGAAAAGGAATTCCTTGAACGTAGCAACGGTGTGGCAGAATTATATGCGTGTCGTAACCCGTGGCACAACTGATATGAGGAGCGCAGGTTTCCATAAAGGAATTATAGTAGATATGTCTGGTATTGAAGAATGATTGTGCGCGCATTTAAGGAACATAGACAAAGTCTCTTTGGGAATTAATATAAGGACAGTGTGTTCAGAATTATATGATATTGTGTGAAGATCCTGGTTTTGCAGGGTCTCCCCTGCATCATCCAGTCATGCTGTGAACCATGAGAGTCAATCGTATAGGACCGATAAATATATAGAAGTAAACGGGAGCGGAACATAATATTTTCTTTAATTGATTAAACCAAATTAGTGTGGAGTATAATATGCTTTTTGTGTTAGAAAATTTCACAGGGGCAGGAGAGAAGTGTTCGGCTCAGAAATCAGTTGTGGCAAGTCAAAATTGTAGTTGTGTAAGAACATGAGTTGTAGTAAGTCAAAATTGTAGTTGCCGCAAACATTGCAACTACATTGACGCTTAATTAAAACAATTAAAACAGAATTTTACACACAAGAAAACAGGGTAAGGTTTGGAGCAACACAATAAAAAATTTAGCTTATAATTCAAATGCATGAAATTACATTCATATGAGACTTTCGCTCATTCATGAAGTAAAAAGAAAGGTTTACAAACATTTAAACTTCAAGAGGAGGTGAAGAGTAACACACACTAAAACACAGTAACCAACCACTGTTGTTTTGAGGCACCACCAAAATTTGCTCCACCTCTCTGAATTTCACCCTCTCTCTCTAATTCAACCTAGCAAATGGCTTTTACATGCATATTTATCCAAGACAGACATTTTGATTCATTAATTCATGACATAGAAAAACATTTATACCCTGTATGGGCAATTTTACATAATAAATGTTTTTTCTGAACTTGAAGGTGTTGTGGAGTGTGGGAAAGAGTCGTGGAGGGAATGCTTGTCCATATCTATTTACCGAAACTCATTAAATTCCTTAAACCCTCTATGTGTTGTGGAATGGTCAGCGATGTACTTCTGCTTAGACCTTCAGTTCTTTTGTCTGCAAACAAAATCGCAACCTACAAAAGTTGATTGTGTAGGAATGGGTGGTTGTCAGTGTGTTTAAGTATGTTTAAGGCAGTGGCTGGGATTAATTTCCAACACTCTCCCTTAATCACAACTGCCACCATTGGCAATTCCCAAAAATTCTTTGAGATAAATAAAACTTTGAGGTTGGAATGGGTTTGTGAAAATATCAACAAATTGTTCTTGTGACCTGCAATGCTGCAACACAATTTCATCATTGTTAATCAACTCTATAATAAAATGATATTTAGCATCAATATGCTTGGTCCTCTTGTGAAACACATAATTCTTTGACAATCAATTATGGAAGTGTTGTTGCAGAAAATAGTTGTGGTTCCCTCTTGGTCATGGCGAACATCCCTCAACATACTTCTCTTCCAAACTTCCTAACATGCTGCTACTGTTGAGGTGACATACTCAGGTTCTGTTGTTGACAATGAAACTATCGTCTGCTTCTTGGAGGCCCATGAAATGGCTCCAGAACCCACATGAAAACATATCATGATGTGCCTTTTTTGTCATCGACACTTCCTGCCCAATCAATGCTAGTGTAACTAACCAGCCTGAAATCATCTGTTGTGGCGTACAAAATACCATACTGTTTTGCTTCATTGAGATATCTTAGAATCCTTTTCACTGCTTGCCAATGTGTCTCCTTGGGTGTTTCCATGAACTTCGACACCGAACTCACTGCATACATTTTATCCAGCCTAGTGGTAGTCAAATACATCAAGCTTCCTATCATGCTTTTGTATAATGTCGGATTGACATTGTTGCTGCAATCTACTTTGCTCAACTTCAACCCCATGACAATTGGCGTTGGTGTGGGTTTGTTGTTCTGCATATTAAACCTCTCCAAAATGTCTGCTACATACTTTGCTTGAGAAATAAAAATGCCATTTTCTGTTTGCTTTACTTCTATGCCCAAAAAATACCTTAACAACCACAAGTCAGTCATTTCAAATTCACTCTTCATGACTTCTTTGAAATTAGCGATGAGGAACTCATCACTGCCTATAAAAATCAAATCATCTATATATAAGACAACATTAAGAATTTTAGCATCACTCTCTTTGAAGTAGAGAGTAGGCTCACCATAAAATTTGTCGAAACCATTGTTCAACAATTAAGTATCAATCCTGCTATACATGCACGTGGTGCTTGCTTCAACCCATAAATAGTTTTCCTCAATAGATACACTTTGTCTTCTTGGTCTTCTACCTCATAACCAGGTGGTTGCGCAACATACACTTCCTCTTTCAAAACTCCATTTGAGAACACTTATTTTATTTCCATTTGATACACTTTCCATTTATGTTTCATGGAAATCGCAGCAATTGTATGCACTATCTCCATCCTCGTGACTGGTGTAAACGTCTCCGCATAATCTCTTCCATGTTGCTACTTGTATCCTTTGAAAACTAGCCTTTCTTTATGCCTTTCAATCTTACCATCGACATTCCTCTTGGTCTTATAGACTCACTTCACTCCAATGACTTCTTTTCCTTGTGGAAGGTTCACTAACTCCCACGTGTTGTTCTTTTCTATTGTTTCTATTTCTTCCTCCATTGCTGCAACCTATTTTTATTCTTTGATTGGATCCTCAAAATGGATTGGGGCATCTACATGAAAAAACAATGCAAATAAGGAATTTAGACCAGTGCTACTATCAACTTCATCTTGCTCATAAATCTCATTTAAATTTATGAATTTTTGTCTTGTGCTTGCTAAAGATGGGATTGGCATGTCACTTGGTGTTTTGCTTTATGACATGCTTTGAGAAGCACTTACTTGACTTCGCGGCATGATCCTATTATTTGTTGATGGTGTTACCTCCTGCCTGCTTTGTTGTGCTTGAATAGAAGTAGAGAGAGTCACTGTTGAGGAATTTTTTGCTGTTGTCAATTCCTCTTTTTCCTCATGTGGTATACATGCTTTGACATTGACAGTCTTCTCTAAACTTCCATCCTATGCTTCTTCTTCTATGAATTGCACATCTCTACTGATAATGACCTTCTTGGTTGATGGATTGTAGAGCTTTTATCCTTTGGATTCATTACTATATCCAAAAAATATGGATTTCTCCCCTTCGCTGTCCAATTTCTTCCTCAACTCAGCTGAGACATGTGCATATACCACGCAACCAAAAACTCTCATTTGAGTGACAATATGATTTCTTCCACTCGATGCCTCTTCAAGAACTACATTTCTACCGCTTTTGGTTGGACATCTATTCATGATATATGTTGCACAAGTGACAGCTTCAACCTAATAATCACCTGGCAAATGCTTTGCGCTCAACATACTCCTTTCCATTTCCATAATGGTCCTACTCTTCCTTTCCACTACACCATTTTATCGAGGTGTATACCTTGTTTTAAATTGCTTGTGAATTCCATTCTCCCTAAAAAATCAAAGGAAGTCATTTGAGATGTATTCGCCACCTTGGTCAGCCCTAAGGACTTTGATGTAGTGTCCACTTTGCTTTTCAACAAGAGCCTTGTATTGGTGAAAGAGCTCAAACACTTCACTTTTTTGTTTTAGGAGATAGACCCATGTCTTCCTTGTATATTCATCTATGAAGGTCAATAAATAGTGACTACCGCCAATTGATGGGGTCTGCATCGGTCCACATAAATATAAATGGACAATCTCCAAAGGTACCTTTTCCCTTACTAACTTTCATGCTGGAAATTTCTCTCTATGTTGCTTGCCTAAGATGTATCCTTCACATAGGCTGTCTGGTTTTTCTATGAGTGGTAATCCCTTCACCATGCTTTTCCTGTGCAACAAATTCAAACCTTCAAAGTTGAGATGTCCAAATCTCAAATGCCATAACCAATTTTCATCTTTGACCTCTTCTTGATAGTTCACTTGTGTGACAAATGCATCTTTTCTTCCATCCTCTTGTGAGTTCATTGATAGTTGTGCTTGTGCACCTTGTTCCTTCGAATATGATCTTATCTTGAGATGAAACATTCTATTGTTTACCATCTGAACCTTTGCAATCAATTGTCTGCATGGATGCCTATCCAAAATTGTGCATTGGTAATTTTTGAAGAAGACATTGTAGCCCTTTTGCATCAGTTGTCTAATGCTAATGAGGTTATGCTTCAAAATAGGAACAAAGTAAGCATTTGATATGTACTTCTTCTCCACCTAATTTTTAGGATATTAACTCTTCCTTTTCCCATGACAGGGACTTTGTTATTAGTCCCTAATGTCATTTCAGATTTCACACTTTAATCTAGATTAGAAAACATTTCTATGTTCCCTCACATGTGGTTGCTACGCCTTGAATCTAGATACGATATATTACTTTGTTTTTCTTGTGCTACATTACAAGCTAAGAAAATGCTATCATGGTTTTGATTTTATTTTGTGAGATTTACACTTGGTTTTTTACTAATGTCATATTGCTTCTTTCTACATTCATTTACATAATGACCATACTTCTTATAGTAATGACATTGGACTTGAGATATATCATGCCTATGAACTTGTGCTTTATTTTGGCTTGGGCCTTGAATTGAATTTTGATTGTTGTTTCGTCCACTTGAGCTTGAATGGCTACTTCTTTCACCTCCGTGTGGACTTCTTCCTCTTCCTCTAGCATATGATCATCCTCTGCCTCTACTTTGACTAAATGAAACTTGTCTCTTGAAGGCATGATCCAATGAGGTGCTTGTTTCTCTATTGAGTCTATGTTCATGAGAAATTAGTGATACATTAAGCTCATCCATTGAGAACTGTGGGAGATCCTTTATCTTTTCTATGTCCACAACAATGACATTAAACCTGGTTGGTAAACTTCTCAAAACTTTCTGACCTATTCTCCTTTCATCAAGCGTCTCGCCATGGGACCTAATTTGACTAACCAATCCAATTACATGTGTAAAAAATGAGTTTACATTCTTAGACTCTTTCATACAGATTGTCTCAAAGTCTCTCCTTATCATTTGTAGCTTTGATGTCTTCACTTTTTCCATGACTTGGTAGGCTGTCTTGAGGGTGTCCCATGGTTTCTTGGACTTTGTTGCTGCTGCAACCTTTGGGAAAATACTTTCATGAATTGCTTGAAAAATGTAGAAGACAGATTTTTCATCCTTCTTCCTATAGTCCCTCAACAAATATATTTCTTCTTGAGACAAGTCATTGTATGCTGCTGCATTTGCTGGTCCTTGAAAACCATTTTCCACCAAATCACAAATGTTTTGAGAAGAAAATAGGGCCTTCATTGTAATAGCCCAATAATCATAATTTTTGCCAAGAAACTGAGGTATTTGATGATTAGTCAAGACTGTGCTTTTTGTTTCCATTTCTGAGTGAAAAATAAAATTCTACCTGCTAGTAAATACACTTAAAAATAATATGCCCTCAAAACAATTTTTTTGACTCCTAGTAAAAACACTTTTTTTACACTAATAGAGTTTAACGTGCCGTGATACAGTGTTTGAAAATTTCACAGGGCAGAGGAGAGGAGTCTAGAAAATTTCACAGGGGCAGAGGAGAGGAGTCTAGCTTAGCAATCCGTTATGGAAAGTCAAAACTGCAATTGCGGCAAGAACAACACAATTACACATAGGTTTAATTAAAACATAAATTTACGCACAAGAAAACAAAGTAAAATAGAGTAAGGCTTGGAGAAATAAAATAAAAACTTTAGCTTATAATAAAAATGCGTGAAATTACATTCATATGAAACTGCTCATTCACGAAGTAAAAACAAAGGTTTATGATGATTTACACTTCACTAGCAGTTGAAGAGTAACACAAGGTAAAACATAGTAACTGTTGTTTTCATGCCCCCACCAAAATTTTTTCCACAATTTTCTCTTCATCGATGAGACTTTCACTTTTTTCACCTTTCAGGCATTCACCGTCTCTCTCACTCAGCCTTGCAAATGAATTTTATATGCATATTTATCCAAGAAATACATTTTGACTCATTAATTCATGACACTCAAAAACATTAATACACAATATGGACGATTTTGCATAATAAATGGTTTTTTGAACTTGGTGTTGTGGAGTGTCGGCAACAATCGCAGAGTGAATGCTTGCCAATACCTATTTACCAAAATTCATTAAATACCTTAAACTCTCTAATTTATTGCTAATGGTCAGCAATGTACTTCTTTTCAGACCTTCAATCCTTTTGCCTTCAAACAAAATCATAACCTGCAAATGCAACTATGGGGTGTTGGATTAATTTTCCAACACTTTAATTGATTAAACATAACTGGTCTGAAACATAATATGTTATTTAATTGATTAAACGTATCTTTTGTATACAAAATGCACTCAAATTAGCATTGATTAATGCCATCCTAATGGACATTTACATCTAATATGGCATCTTGTAGCTGCAGATTGTTATTTTCATCTTTAGCAAATGTATATTGATGGAAGATGAGAACCAGCCAGAGGAGGTCACGATTTATATTGTCCATCCTTAGAAATTGTATATTGATTGAAGACGCAAACGAGCAATAGGAAGTCACGGTTTATATTATCAATAGGAAGTCACGGTTTATATTATCCACCGTATTGTATAATGAAAGCACCGCATATTTCTTTTTTATACAAAGTACCTTTGAAAATTATCATTTGCCCTACAGGGCCCTACAGGGATAATGCTTAATGTGATCAGTTGCTGAAATATATTACACTAACAATCACATTTCCACATTTACTAATGTGGTTGATATATACTAATAAGCTTATATGAATCATATATGTAATCACATTTTTAATGTGGTTGATATACATTGATAGGCTTATATCAACCACATTAATATTATTGTATATTTTTTTAAAACCCAACTATTTATGATTATTAATAACTAT
>APFE031124490.1:27761-88515 GCA_000404065.3 Pinus taeda
AACAATAAATATATGTGATGATTTACATTTCACCGGGAGATGCGGAGTAACACAAAGTAAACCACAGTAACTGTTATTTTCACACGCCCACCAAAATTTTTTCCATAATTTTCTCTTCACCTTTGAGACTTTCACTCTCATCACTTGAGACATTCACCCTCTCTCTTGCTCAACCTTGCAAATGAATTTTATATGCATATTTATCCAAGAAATACATTTTGACTCATTAATTCATGATAGAGAAAAACATTAATACACAATATGGATGATTTTACATAATAAAAGGTTTTCTAGCTTGGTGTCGTGGAGTGTGGGCAACAGTTGCAGAGTAAATGCTTTCCCATACTTATTTACCAAAATTCATTAAATTCCTTAAACTCTCTGATATGTTGCGAATGATCAGCGATGTATTTCCTCTAAGACCTTCAGTCCTTTTGCCTTCAAACCAAATTGTAACCTGCGAAAGTTGAGTACGTAAGTATAGATGGTTGTCAATGTATTTAAGGTGGTGATTGAGATTAATTTTCCAACACTTTAATTGATTAAACGTAACTGGTGTGGAACATAATTTTTTCTTTAATTGATTAGACATATATTTTGTATACAAAATGCACTCAAATTAGCATTGATTAATGTCATCGTAATGGACATTTACATCTAATATGGCGTCTTGGAGCTGCATATTGTTATGTTCATCCTTAGCAAATCTATATTGATTGAAGACGAGAACCAGCCAGAGGAGGTCATAATTTATATTGTCCATCCTTAGAAAATGTATATTGATTGAAGACGTGAACCAGCAAGAGGAAGTCACGGTTTGTATTATCCACCGTACTGTATAATGAAAGCACTACATATTTCTTTTTTATACAAAGTACCTTTGAAAATTATCATCTCTGGTAAAGGGAGAATGCTTAATGTGATATGTTGCTTAAATATATTACACTAGTACAACTATATTGGTAAATGTGGTTGATATACGCTGATAAGCGTATATGACTCATATATACAACCACATTTTCTAATGTGGTTGATATACACCAATAAGCTTATATCAACCATATTAATATTATTATGTATTTTTAAAACCCAACTATTTATGATTATTAATAACTATATAAATAATAAAAATGATATTCTTCTGTATTTATATAATATAATAATAATAATATAATAATAATGTGGTTGATGTACCTATAAGGTTCATTTCTATCTATAAAAAAACCATTGATAAATATATAATAAAAACAATAGTATAATTTATTATCATTTTTTTTATAACTGTTAAATTAAAAAATAATTACTTTTTGTTAAAAATAAATAAATTTTTACTAATGTTTTTGAAACATATAATTTATTTTATTTATTTTATTCTATAAGTTATAATAATAAAAATAATAATAATAACAATAATAATATCATTATAAAAGATGAAAAATAATAGTAAAATAGTAAATTATTGTTAAACAATAATAATATTATTTACTTAAATATTGGTGTAAATAATTATAATATGAATATAATTAATTAAATAATATAATGATAATTAATTCATTTTGCATAATATTAATAATAATTTAAATAATAATAATTAATAATATTTAATTATTTGTCTCAATGTGATGTTGGTCATGGTTGATAGGTTGAATTTCATATGGAGACAATCTTTGTCACAAGGCGACATTTGAGCATGCTTGACCATGGTTGACTATGATTCACCATGTTTGACCCAAAGGAATAAGAAACTGTTGGGATTAATACTAAAAACCCAAGATTGATCATGGTTGTCGACGATTGACAATGATTGACCACGTTTGATTCTATAAAAGATGGTTGTCCATGATCAATAAACCCAAGGGAATAATGAACCTAAGGGATAACAATTATAAACCCAAGGGATATAAAACCCTAACATATAAACTAGAAACCATGAAATAAACGTGGTTGACCATGGTTGATTTCCATATAGTTACAATTGATGTCACAATTCAATGTTGGACCGTGGTTAACCATGGTTGGCCATGATTGATTTTCATATTGAGACAATATTTGTTAGAACGTAACATTAGACCATGGTTGATTTCCATATCCAACCTTGTTTGGGCATGGTTGAACATCGTTGGTTATGATTGACCATGGTTGAAAATTATTAATATTATAAACCAAAGGGATTAATATTAAAATCCCAAGGGATTATGAACCAAAGGGAGTAACATTAAACCCAAGGGACTAATGTTATAAACCCAACATATATAGCGCTAAGATAAATATTATAAGCATGAAAATAAACATGATTGACCATCGTTTATTTTCAGATTGAGATAATTGTTATCATAATTCGATGTTGGACCATGGTTGACCATGGTTGACATCATAATAAACCATCGTTGAACGCAAAATAGTAAACCCAAGTGAGTGATATTATAAACCCAATGGAAAAATAAACCCAAGGAATTAATACTAAAACCCCAAGGGTTCATTTCCATATAGAGATAATCCTTGTCACAATGCAACGTTGGACCATGGTTAACCATGGTTGGCCATGATTGATTTTCATATCGAGACATTCTTTTCCATAACAAAATGTTGGGCCATGGTTGATTTCCATATCCCTATGGTTTGACCATCGTTGAATATGGTTGGCTATAATGGACCATGGTTTACCATGATTAATATTTATAAACCCAATCGATTGATATTATAAACCCAAGGGAATAACAAACCTAAGGGATTAATACTAAAATCCCAAGGGATTATGAAGCCAGGGGAATAATATTAAACCAAAAGGACTAATATTATAAACCCAACGCATATAAACCCTAAGATAAATATTATAAATGCTAAAATAAACATGATTGACAATGGTTTATTTTCATATTGAGAGAATCCTTATCACAATGCCATGTTGAACCATGGTTGACCCCAGTTAATTTTCATATCCAGACAATCTTTGTCATAATGCGACGTTGGACCATGGTCCATCATGTTTGATTTTCATATTGAGGCAATATTTATCACAATACCATGTTAGGACATGGTTAATTTTCATGTCCACACAATCTTTGTCACAATGGGATATTGGACCATGGTTGATCATGGTTGATTTTCATATCGAGACAATGTTTGTCACAATGCAACGTTCAAATATGTTTGACCACGATTGACCATGGTTGACCATGTTTGATTATATAAATCATGTTTGACCATCATCAACCATGGCTAACCATGATTGCCCATGATTGTCCTTGACTTTTATATAGAGACAATTTTTGTCATAATGTGAGATCCGAGTTTGATTTACCACGATTGACAATGGTTGGTCATGGTTGACCATGGTTGTCAATGATTGATATTATAAACCCAAGGGATTGATATTATGAACCCAAGGGAAACATAAACCAAGGGGATTAATATTAAAACCCCAAGGGATTATGAACTGAAGGAAATAATATTGAACCCAAGGGACTAATATTATAAACCCAATATTGGTAAACCCTAATATAAATATTACAAACACTAAAATAAACATGTTTTATTTTCATGGTGAGACAATCCTTGTCACAATGCGACATTCAACCATGGTTGATCATGGTTGGCTATGATTGGCAATGGTTGGCCATGATTGATATTATAAACCTAAGATAATAATAAACCCAAGGGATTGATATTATAAAACCAAAGGAATAATAAACCCAAGGGATTAATACTAAAACCCTGAGGTATTTTGAACCAAAGGGAATAATATTAAACCCATGAGAGTAATATTATAAGCCCAAGGTATAAAAACCCTTAGATAAATATTAAAAACACTAAAAGAAAGAGGGTTGAGCAAGGTTGATTTTCATATTGAGGCAATCCTTGTCACAATGCGATGTTAGACCATGGTTGATCATCGTCAAACATGGTTGTTTATTTTTGACCATTGTTGAAAAATATTAAACCATAGGAATATGAACCCTTAGATCAAAAAATTGAATGGATTGATATTATAAACACAAGGGAATAATAAACTTAAGGGATAAAAATTATAAACCCAATGCATATAAGCCCTAACATGACTATTATAAACTCTAAAAAAAACATGGTTGACCATTGTTGATTTCCATATTAGATTAATCTACTGTGATATTGACATAATCATAAATAATTGGACAAATATTTAACCCTTAATATCGGTGTTTTATAAAACCAAGGGATTACAAACCCAAGGCATTAATATTATAAAACCAAATGATTAATAAATGCAAGGGATCAATATACCCAAGGAATCCATAAACCCAACAAACTAATATTAAAAACCTAAACGATTAATAAACTTTAGGAATTAATATTTTAAGCTAAGGGAATTAATAAAACCAAGGGATTAAATGATAAAGTAAAGGAATTATTAATATTATAAACTTGAAGAACGAAAAAACGCAAGCATTTGATATTATAAACTCAAGAAAAAATATTAGAAACTCAAGGGATGAAAAATTGCAAGGGATCAATATTAAAAACACAAGGGATTAATAAAGCTTAGGAATTAATATTTTAAACCCAAAGGATTGATAAACCCACATGAATATGAATATTACAAACCGAAAGGATGAATAAACCCTAGGGAGCGTTAATATTATAAATCCAACAGGTTAATAAACTGAAGGGATAAACATTGTAAACCTAAGATATTTATATTAAACTGTAGGAGTATTATTTAAAACTTAATATTGGGGATTAATAAACCCAACGGATTAAATGATAAACCCAAAGAATTATTAATATTATAGACTTAACGAACAAATAAACCTAAAAAATTAATATCATAAACCCATGGGAAATAGTAAACCCAACAAAATAATATTATAAACACTAAGGATTAATAAATCCAAGCCATCAATAAACCCAACGGATTAAATGATAAACCCAAAGAATTATTAATATTATAGACTTAACGAACAAATAAACCTAAAAAATTAATATCATAAACCCATGGGAAATAGTAAACCCAACAAAATAATATTATAAACACTAAGGATTAATAAATCCTAGCCATCAATAAACCCAACAAACCAATATAAAAACCAGAGAGAGTAATAAAACCTAAGAATTAATATTTTAAACTCAAGGGATTATTAATATTATAAACCCAAAGAACTAATAAACCCAAACATTTAATATTATAAACCCAACAAAAAATTTATAAACCTAACGGATTAGAAAATACAAGGGATCAATATTAAAAATAGAAATGGTTGCCATTTTAAAACCAATGGATTAATATTATAAATCCAAGTTGTTTAAACCCCACGATGAATATTACAAATCAAAAAATAAATATCAATAACCATCCTTAACCATCATTGATTTTCATATTGAGACAAAATAAACAAGGTTTATTTTCATGGTGAGACAATCCTTATCACAATGTGACACTTGATCATGGTTGGCTATGATTGACAATGCTTGACCATGATTAATATTGTAAACCTAAGAGAATAATAAACCTAAGAGATTGATAATTATAAAACAAAAGGAATAATAAACCCAAGGGAGTTATATTATAAACCCAAGGTATAAAACCCCTTAGATAAATATACAAAATACTAAAATAAATATGGTTGACCACGATTTATTTTCATATTGAGACAATCCTTGTCACAATGCGATGTTAGACCACAGTTGATCATGGTCAGACATGGTTGTTTATTATTGACCATTGTTGAATAACATGAAACCCTACAAATATGAACCCTTAGATTACTAAACTGAAAGGATTGATATTATAAACCCAATGGAATAATAAATCTAAGGGATAAAAATTATAAAACCAACACATATAAACCCTAACATGACTATTATAAACCGTAAAATAAACATGGCTGGCGATGGTTAATTTCCATATTAGATTAATCTATTGTGATATTTACATAATCATAAATAGTTTGACAAATATTTAACTATTAATATTGTGGTTTTATAAAATCAATGGACTATTAATATTACAAATACAGGAGATCAATAAACCCAAGGAATTAATATTATAAAAACAAATGATTAATAAATGCAAGGGGCCAATATACCTAAGGAATGAATAAACCCAATGAGCTAATATTAAAAACCCAAATGATTAATAAACCGTAGGAATTAATATTTTAAACTCAGATGATTAATAAAACCAAGGGATAAATGATAAACCAAAAGAATTATTAATGTTAAAAACTTGAAAGAACGAAAAAACCCAAGCATTTGATATTATAAACCCAAGGAATTAATAAACCCAAGGGAAAGATATTAGAAACCCAAGGGATAAAAAATTACAAGGGATCAATATTAAGAATAGAAGGGATTAATAAAGCTTAGGAATTAATATTTTAAACCCAAAGGATTGATCAACCCACATGACTATGATATTATAAACCTAAGGGATCAATAAACCCTAGGGATTGTTAATATTGTAAATCCAACAGGTTAATAAATTGAAGGATAAACATTGTAAATGTAAGGGATTAATATTAAACCTTAGGACTATTATTGAAACCTTAATATTAGGGATTAATAAACCCAAGGAATTATTAATATTATAAACTTAAAGAAAAAATAAACCTAATCATTTAATATTATAAACCCAAGGAAATAGTAAACTGAAGGGAAATAGTAAACCCAACAAAATAATATTATAAACACAAAGGATTAATAAATCCAAGAGATTAATAAACCCAACAAACCAATTATAAAACAAAGAGATTAATAAACCATAAGAATTGATATTTCAAACTCAAGGGATTAATAAACCAAAGGGATCATTAATATTATAAACCCAAGGAACTAATCAATCCAACCGTTTAATATCATAAACCCAATGAATTAGTTAACCCAAGGGATAAATATTAAAAACCTAAGGGATCAAGAAGCAAAAGGGATCGATATTAATAAACCCAAGGGATGAATTGATAAACCAAAGGAATTATTAGTATTATAAACTCAAAGAACAAATAAACCCAAGGGTTTAATATTATAAACCCAAGAGAAAAATATTATAAACCTAAGGGATAAAAAATGCAAGGCATCAATATTAAAAATGGAAAGGATTGATATTTTAACCCCAATGGATTAATATTATAAATCCAAGTTGTTTAAACCCCACAATAAATACTATAAATCGAAAAATAAATATCAATGACCATCTTTAACCATCGTTGGTTTTCATATTGAGACAATCTTTGTTACAATGAGACTTTGGACCATGGTTGACCATGATTCACCATAGTTGATTATGGTTTTCCTCTCAAGACAATCTTCATTATAACGACAATGCTCACGATGATTGGTTTTGAAAATGAGAGAATATATGTCATATTAAATATTTTAAAGCCCCTAAGCCCTATATCCATGACACTAATATTATAAATGTAAATAATGCTATAACACAAAACAATAATAATAAACATAAACCACAACCAATATAAGAACCACATTGTAAATCATTAAGACATCGATAAATAACTATAATATGAATGCATTAATAATAATAAACTATAAAGTATTAAAATATGATAAATCATCATCACATTAAATAATAACACATTTATATCACTACATTATAAATAATAAATAAATTTTAAGCCATAAATACATTAATATCAATACGTGAACGTATTAATAGTATAAATGTCAAGAATATTGATATAAATAGCAAGAGCATGAAAGCCCAACAATAATATTATAAACGTCAACAATATTTTCAGTTATGAAAGACATGAACAAAGTGAAGGGACCCACACAAAAGACCAGAACAATTACAAATGCAAGAGAAAAAAATAAAATAGTAACACAACCATTGGAGTAAAGGAACATAGATGAAAAAAACACATCTAAATTTCACACATTGGATTTAAAAAAAGAACAACATAATAGGACATTTTGAGACCAGAGATATATAAGTTTTTACATAACAACAACAATGAGAAAAAAAATTCAATTTCACCAACATTGCAACCATAGAAAGAACATTGAGTCTTAACATAGATTTTTTGTTTTCTTTACATCAAACAATTCCACTACAAAATTTAACACCATCAAAAGTCATTTATGGAATAGCCTCTTCCAAAACACAACCAGAGCGATGACAAAAGAAGCACCAATTCAATTCAACGGGATAATGATCACGATACTTAATGCTTTCCAACCAATTCCTTCTTTTTCTCCTCCCAGACTCCCTCTCGTGCACATGTAACAAGTATTTTACACGTGTTTTCATTTCATCTAACACACGAAGATGCCCATCAATAAAAGAAGGACGGAACCAATTTTTTCTATCAAACTTGTTCCAAAGATACGAAAGTAAACTTATCGCTCTAGTAATATTGCACACTGTTCTTGAATAATATATGACATCATTATTATTTAAAAGACAAAAAAACAAAAGAAAAATCAATAAAGACACACACAAATAAATAGGGATACACATATATAGATATATATACATAAAACATAACAACCCATTTTTATTTATGTTAAAAAACGTAATCTTATAATGTTACATGAAATAAAACAATCTAGTTTTACATGAACCAAATGATATGAAATTTCTACAAATATAAGCCTCATTTCACAATACAATAGAAAAAATTGTGGAAATAGAATAAAACTGTGGCCAGTAATCAAAAAATGAATATTGGCCATGGTGATGGGCAATATTCAAACCTCCATTTTTTTCATTTCATGATGTAATATGAATCCACAATATTAATATCAATATGAACAAGTTATAAAATTGATTTTGAATGATTGGTTCATATAACTCGTTGTTTATGTTTGAATGCTATGTTGCAAAGAAAAGAATAATAGCCACTTAAAAAAAGAAGAAGCAAATTGAACAACATGAAAAAAGATGTAAACAACTTTCTCAAACATTACTATGAATATGATGAATGTATTAATCTAAAAGATATATGAAAATGATTATTATATTAAAAGTAAACCAAGAGGACAAAAAAATAAATTCAAAAAACATACTATAAAAAAGGCCACAATGTTATTAGTTGTATGTCATAGCGATATGGACTTCAATCGCTCCTATTCTTTCTTCCTAATTGTAACATATGCACTATCTTTCATCTTGGCATAACGTTGAAAATAGAAAGGTGGTGCAATGCGTAAACCATCTATTGATTTCACTCTTGATATGGTTGTGAAGGCAAGGCTTTCCTCCTCTTTATTCCCTATATCAATTGACTCTCATTATAAAATCAATCCCTATGACTTCTGGATTCTAAGAGCCAATTCCATCTTAAAAGGAATTTGTTTTTGATTTCCTCTTATCATTGGTGTGATAGGCACAATGATTCTATTGCTTGCATTAAATGGAACACCAACATACTTATCAAAAACAACAATTGTGAACATTGGAAATTGAGGTGGCTTAGAGGTAGGCATATAAAATATGTCCTTAACATAACCAAGTGCACCATTAACCAATCCAAATTCAACCCACAAATCGCATGTCAACATAACACGCTGACCATGACACAAAAAAGTTCATGGTCCAATTGATCATCATCAACATCAATGATTTCTTAATGCCTTGAATTCTCAGGAATACATCTTGCAATTAGAGAATTTAACGATTTTAACATATAACTATTATGGAAGGATACCAAATTATTTGGTGGGAACATGTGAACTGCTGCATTAAATAAATCTCTTTCTCTAGGATGCAACCTACTATCAGCCCGTGACATAAGAAACTCCCAATCTTCAAGAGAAGATTCTACATTTATTATGTTATTGAGGAATCTATGAAAAGAAGATTGTTTCTCATTATTTCCTTGTTGGAAAAATATTGTGTCAAGAGTGACGATAATGTTGAATTTGTTCCACAAGACTTTCCATGCTATATTACCTACATACAAAGGCAGATCTCTCACAGGAGGAATCTGGCCAAGGTCACCCACAAGGATCATGGATCTACCACCAAACATACAATTATTTTTCTCTAGAAATGCTTCTCATAATTGAGCATCTATTTGCATAAAAAACCTTGATCCTAGAAAGCTCATTTCATCAATCAATATATATATATATACATATATATATATATATATATAATATATATAACTCCTACATTCTCATCTCTCTTGGAATACTGCAAGTGACTGGCTGTAGTAGTTGGATATCTTTAATTGGAATTTTTAGAGCTGAGTGTATTTATTTTGCATGTATATTAAAGAAGCTATTATTGATGGGGCATCAAGAAGAAAAGGGCTTCTTAACATTACTTGGCAAATTATAAAGAGCTTCAAAAATATAATGGATAAGGAAGACTTCCTAGTGCCCTGCAGTGCTCGAACAATCATAATAAGAGCTTCACGAATCTCATATTTAGCAAAGTGCCTTTAAACAATTTCAAAAGCATGTTGCTATTTTTTTTGACAATGAATCTAAAGATGCAAGTGCTCTGTTTGAAAGGTCAACAATATCACCCCTTGATTTTTCATTTCTTATCAAATTAATAGCTTCTTCTGCAACATCATCAGAAATAGTTGTACTTTCCCAGTCAAAGGATATATCAAAGCCCCTTCGACCAAGGGTGTGATGATAAGAAAAATTCACATCATTTGGTGGAACCAAGTGAGAGAAAATCCACCATTCTTGAACATCATCTTCAAGATTCATTTCCTGGATATAAAAATCACCATCTTCTTCATCTTCAATATTGTCAACAATTGATGGATTTCAATCAACATGCCATGCTCGGTATCAGAAATTCCTCCAATTTTCAATAATAATTTTAGCTGAAATGCTAATTTCTATAGGAATAGCATGAAATGGATTGTATAAGAGAAATTATGTCCAAAAGAAGGTTTCAAATTCATCTAAAGCCTCACCAGTAATAGAATAAAACCATGGCCAAACCTGAACAATAGCATGAACATCTCTAGGCTTCCATGGATCTTGTTTACGATTGCTATCAAATGTCCAAGATCTTGTTGTTTCTATCAAAGATAGATGTTCAAGGAAAAAAGGTATCTTCTGCTAATCTTGAACAAACGTATTCTCAGACGAACATTGCAAGTCATCCCTTGAGATTTTCTTGAAAACCTTTATTCCAACATTTAAGGAAACAAATTTCTGACTACAAACAACAAGAGGTAGCTTAAGAAACATATAGCACATTTCTTGTGCTCCAATGTCACGGTCAACAATCGTTTTTGCAAGAAATCTTCTATATGCACATAAAGCATGATCCTCAGAGCCAATAGAATTTGAAATTCCAGTTAAGATATGATGATAACTTTTAGACATTTTTTATGCTTTTGATGCATAGTTAGGAATATATTTCAAGACAACATAGCGAGAAAGCACTGGCTGGCAATCACGATTTGCACGCCACATTGTTAGAAGGTCAATGTTATGTACATTTAGCCTATCATCATTTCTTGCTAGCTCATATTTTCTTTTTCTTGATCATATATGAACAATCTTGATTCATCACAAAGATCCCATGGAGCGTTGTATTGACATGTTAGAATAGTGTATTTTTTGCACAAACAAGAATCTACACTACACTTTGTGTGCCTTTGGACATGGTTTAACAATTATTCATAATGATTATGAGGATTACAAGAGAAAACCTAACCAGTATTTAATAAGAAAGGGTCATCATTGAGGCTTAATGGAGCCATTACGTTGTGATGATGTATGTCACATGGATTCCATGTAGTTACGTATTTGTCGAAGAATATCTTTGCAAGTTGTATATTAGAACCATTTGACCAATCAAGTCTTTCCATGTCAGGAGTGCCTTCCAACCACAAGAAAACATGGATATGTGCTGAACCTCAATGTTGCCACTCATATCTGAAGAAAATGAAGATATAGTTACTACAAACAATATAAATAGAATCATAATGAAAGTTCCCAAAGTATAGAAATTAATTTCAACAACACAAAAATATACTAGAAGTCCTAAGATTTAAGATATTTTTGGATAACTTCCTCTAAAAAAGTATTGAATCTATGGTGCATGAATGTGGTAACAATATGAGTGTATTGGATAACATTATCAATTTTCATATCATGCTCATTTAAAGAACAAGAATGTGAATGTATGGGCATTGAGGTTATGCAACTCTAGCCACTTTGTGTCAGCTACACATAAAGTAAAAAATAAATATGGACATCCTAACTGAGTAATCATGTTAGTCAATTCAGCTCGACACTTAGTCTAGTATGCCCTTGTACCTCTTAGAGAAAAACCATGTAAGTATTTCTCTACAAAAACTACAGCATATGCTTGGCTCGAATGACGTATTATCATGTTCAATAGGTAATATTGAAAGTGAGGATGGTTTCCAAATCTCTGATCATAGTACCTAAGAAGATGCAATGTATAGTCATGAAGTTTAGTACTACAAATATGTGTCTGCAACCAATCAACATCATGAGTGGGGAACAACATTGGGAATGCCATATATAATAACTCCTCTATATTATGTTCATTCACTCGATAGGTTCCATTATTGGGCCAATTCATGTCTTCAACATGTGAAGAACCAACGTTATCAAGAAATGCTCTAATTTCTTCCACTTCTCTTCGTTCATTTGGTAGGTGAGCAACAAAAGAAGAAGGGTGAGAGGGAAAATGCTCAACATGCAACCCTTCAGTATTAGTTGCATTGATCTCAGATTCTTCAATATAACAATCAACAAATTTAAGCCTTGAGGGGACATCTGTTGATCTTTTGGGCAGAGGATTCATTGAATCATAGTCAATTATAACATCTTGATAATATTGATCATGTTGGATTTTGAAAATAAATGCAGCCATCACTCGAGATATTTTGACATAACATTCATAATGTTTAGACTGAGCGACATGTCTCCTCAGAATTAGAAATTCAACATCTTCAACATGTCAAAGACTTTATACAATTTTAGAAATATCTTGAGGAAATCTAATTGTATGAACACTATACTTATATTTCCCACCTCCAACATGTTTCACTTTCAAAATAGAATTCACACGTGCTATTAGCATTTCTTCAACTTGAGTAAAAACTCTTAAAATATGAGGTTTCTCACCAAGATCTATGTTATTATATCGACAAAAATGATGGGATCCTCTTTCACTCTTGCATTGTCTGCAAAAACGTCCTTCAGAATGTCTCAAAACCTAGATTCTGGGATATGATTCTTCACAAATGTGGCACATTTGGACAAATGTCAAGCTATCTATCTTTGCTCGAAATCTTTTATGCACTGCAATCATGCTTTGATAAAGATGAATATGATCTCTATCAGCCGGACCATGTTGAGAACCATTTGGAAGAGTAAAATTTCTTGTAAATTATACTTCATCTTTAGGAAAATGAGATTCCCTTCCCAAATTTGAAGCACGTGGAATGGATATATGACAGGGTCTTTCCAAATTTATGGTCTGCATTTCGCGAACCTGAGAGGATGTAAAGGTCTCTTTGTCATAAAAGAGCTAAAATTTAATTTCCAACTAATTATAAATGAAAAAAATGAAAAAAGAATCAAATGCATTCAAAATTTACATTTGTTTCCTAATGTGGACCAGGGTTATGAGATGGTTTCTCTTTGCTTATAACATCAGTGGATGGAACATTCTGGGAGTTAGTTTCTATGCCTCTATTCAAATGAGTTGTTTCCCGTTTCAAAAACTTAAAATACATTATAAAACTAAATGTCCAACAAATAATGATTCAAAAATGGAAAAAAAAAATCAAATACATTGAAAATCTACATTAGTTTTGCAATTTGATGTTCTGGATTCCAATTCTCCAACCTAATGAGATGAAATCATGTTTTCTCCATAAAATGTTATAAAGTACAATGTCCAACCAATTGTAAATGGGAAAATGACAAACATATCAAATGCACTCAGCATTTACATTTGTTTGGTGATGTGGATGAATGGTATGACAGAAATTAATTATCCCAAATGGCTTGAACAAAAAATTCTTAATTTTCATGTATCATATTAGAATCAAACCAAAACCTATACTATTGGGACATACTACTCTAAGAATTATATGACTTGGAAGTGTATCTAAAAATTTGGAGCTATATACTATCAAAATGTAAATGCAAATATTAAAATGTACATAAAGATATGACATTGTTTGAAAATGAATGAAAAAAACCAATACAAATAACATGTATAACATAAATCATAGAAATTAGAATTATAAAAACAAAGAAAAATGCATAGCATCCAAACACATTTACATGTAATTAAGAAACCTTTAGGGGAAACAATATGAAATATTTTACATCATAAAGATCGATACAAACATAATTTTAAAGTATTACCATAAAGACCCAAAGTATGTATAGAGCCAAAAATGAAAATATTTTCCACAACCATAGAGAGTATATAAAATGAAAATATTTGTAGGAACTCCTAAGAATACTAATATCCTAAGAATCCATATCCATATCCAATGGTGGAATCTCATCAACAGAATCTATACGGGGAGAAATTGAAAAAATATTTCCATACTCAATTAAGTAATTGCAATTATTTAGCGTTGGGTACCAAAACCCAACATATGTTCATTAGTTGAATTATCAATATTGGTTGGAAAACAAATTCTAGACATCATGTCATATAATAGGAAAGGAACTTCATTGCAGTTTTTTCACATAAGAACCACACCATGGACTGTTCGAAATGGAATATAACTAGGAAATGTGCTATTTATATATGTAGAAATTTCTTCCAACAACATCCATATGAAACTCCAATCATCCTGAAAGTTGTAAATTCTTCATTCAACACACGATTGACCAAATTGAAAATGATCTAATTCTTCAATTGACCATATAGAAGTGGAGCTATCATTGAAAAGGCATATCAAACTATCCATGTATATTGCTAACGACATACAACATATGCCAGTGATTGGAACAAATGAAAAACCCCATTCATTTTTTATTACATCAGACCAATTGATTGTATACCCATATCTAGGATAATGTTCATACTCCTTGTCGAGATAGAGCCAAAACAATTTACTTTGATAAAACACTCCATTATTAAGGGGTGAACTGCCACCAAATGGAACCTCAACCCTTTTCCACACCCTATCAATACCATTGCAAAAATAAAATTTAGACTGCATTTTGTCATACATATGATTTAGAACAACCCAATCATATTTTCTGCTGCTTACATTTCCCAATAATGAAAAGAATCCTTAGTCTCCAATTCATATTGGCCCTATGTTTTTAAAGGCCTTTGTAAATGGATTCGTTACAAAATAGTTGTGTGTATGGGAGCATTTTGTTGGTAAGGATAAAACCACCATTGGTCCAACAGTAGACTCTAATATGTATCTTGAATCTATGAATCACAAATGAAAATGAGATATGTGGCCATTTTGATTAAGGTATTCAACAACAAAATATTTGTCTTAACTATTGAGAAAAGGAACCATAAATACAAATTCATTCGAATAGACATGCTTGCAACGTAATAAGAAAGAAGGGTTTTGCAAAACATTCTTCCATTTCTTACAAAAGATGCTAAACTTTATCACAACTGATAAAGGGAACCAGAGGAAGACAATTTCAAGAATTTCGAATGGAAGACAACTCCAAATAGATGGATCCATAATCAAACAATGAAATCACCTAGCATAAAAAAGAAAAACACATTTGATATCAACAAAAAACTTTAATGTTGAATAAAATTAAAATTAACATGCATAAGTAATTTACCATCTACACATACAGAAAAAATTCACTTATACACATTGTATAAAATCAAATGAGAGATCATAACATTATTACAACACTGAACAAAATTCCACAATTTTTTAAACCTAATCTCTATAATCCAAGATTATTAATGTTAGTAAACCTATAAGGTCTTTGTTTATTATTGATGTTATAATACTTTTACAAATATATTTATAATATCAATATCATTTTTTCATTTTGAATATAAATATTAACATTAAACTAATTTTTTTAATGTTAGAAAACCCAAACTTCAAAACCTAATGTTATAAATTAACACAATGCTACATGAACCAAATGATATGAAATTACCAAATATTCTAATCCTAACATCAATGAACCCAAATAAAGCTAAAGTTATTAAGTGTAATGTTTAATAAAAATATTTACATAAAAAATATTCACATCAATGTATAGATGCAAAATATATTTTTACATATATTTCTATGTTTAACATTAATATCTATATTGAATATATTAATAAAAATAATAATATGTTAAATATAATATATATTAATTAACATTAAAAGAGATATTGATGTTTAATATTAATATAAAATAGATATCAATATATTAATGTTTAATATATTCTAGAAATTCTATATTCAATACAATAAATTGAATTAATAAGAAATTAACATAATTTATTATTTACATATTTTACATGGATTCTCAACTTATTTATTTAACTCTAAATGATTTTTTTTTAATATATAGATATTTTATATCAAATCAAAATGAACCAAATGTATTATATAAATCTATTACATCAAATATATTTTATATTGAAAGCACAAAAATAAATTAATAAAATTTTTTAGAAGTTTTATTATCAACACAATTTTGACTTCAATTCTTAATATTTGTATTTAAATCTAAATGAGATAAATTCTAAATGCTTTTCTATGCTTTTTTCTTCCTATTTTGGATTACATAAAAAGTCTATAGCATACATTTAAATAAATCTATAAAATAGATTTCATTATGTAAAATATATAAAAACATATTTAACATAAATCTATCAAATATATTTTATTATTTAAAATCTATAAAAAGTTTTTTACATAAATGTAGTACATATAATAGATGACACTTCTATTAATTTTTGGTGTATTGAATGCTTTAGTTAACAAGAGGGTTTCATTATATGCACATTTACTCCCATCTAATCTTAAATTTTGTACCATAAATAAAATACTTCAATTTTTCACTTTAATTTGAAAAATCTCTCTAATTGGTCACCACTTTATATGAGATGACATATGACAAGTAAAAATAATGTTATATACTAAATGAATTATCTGTATTTTAATTAAGCAAGTTCGAAGAAGTTTTTTTACTTTCCATGTAAAGAATAAGTGAAAAAGGAGCAAAAAACTACGCAGTAAGTAATATAAATTTAGGAATAATGATAAGTGATATTGTTTGGTAGTTAAATTTTAACACATTGTAAGTATGGATTTAGATATTATTTATAGGTATTATTATATTAAATATTATGGCTAAGAAATGGATCATTTAAAAAACTATATATTATAAATTTAATATTTTTTTGACTCATTTTCAAGTTAAGGTTAACTTCATATCTTTTTCTAAATTTATCAAAACTATGTGTTAAAAACTTATATATTATAATTTAATATTTTTGACTCTTTTAAGATAAGGTTAATCTAATATCTCCTTTTAAATTCCACTTGGAAAAATTATTTAGATCAACTCACTTGCACAGCTTATAATTGGGACATCTAGAAAATTTCCATGCACCTCTCCCCCGCATCCCTCTTCCCTCCCCTCACTTTAGACTTTATTAGGCGTATGCATGCTTAACAAGGTCTTAGATTCATATATATACATTTACATTGAGTTAAAAAAATTTCATCTCCAAAGATTGTTTTTTTTGTTTATATCATGATATTTACAGATGGCACCATCATCTCAGCTTACCATCTTTGACCTCAAACTATAGCCCTTTTCCCACATTATGAGCCTACATGAATCTTTAATGAGTTTTATAATTTGTTACTTCTCAATCCATTCCATCAAATAATGGATTCAATCACACTCAATTCATTCCACCTTATCGTCATCATTATAATATGATGGGACAATTCAAAATTATGGATTTAATACCAATTATTAGGATTAAAATGTGGCATAGAAAATATAATTAACCATAAAATAGCAACACACGCACATAAGTAACACATAATATTTATTTCGGAGAACCCTAGCCAAGGAAAAGCTAGCCACGAAGCTTCCATTACCATTTGGCCAAGCTTGGCAAATTGTGCTCTCCACATGCTCACTTATTGATGCCTTATAATGGAGGATTACATTCCTATGTATACGCTTCATTACATAAAATAATATGGTTAACATAGGTAACTTAAACCATGTGTTTGAAATTTAAATATTGTAGAAATAATAATTTTGAGTCTATGATCAAGCCAAGTTTACTTAACAATTTCTCTTTAAACATAACTTAAGGAAATTTTTCAATTTTTTTTCCTTAAGTTGTGATGAACACGTTATAGAGATGCATGTAGGAATTTACCTTACTTGAACTATTAGAACAAACATAAGATGGTCAACTCTCTTGGGCCATCCCAAATGATCATGGTTGTGGGGAATGAGATGAACATTGACCTTTCCTTCTATTGGTCCTCTTGGGTTGTCGTAATAAATTGACATGCATTTGTGTTGTTGAAATCAATTGACAAAGATTTTCATAGAGGGAGATTGAGAAAAAAGAAAATGATGTCAATGGAAATGGAAAGATTTCCTTCAAACCTTGAATACCACAAATTGCTTTTTTTCACATAGTTGACTTAGCTATAGAAGATATTTTCTCTATTACACCTAGTATTGTGAAGAATTAAAGATCCAAAACAAAAAATCACAAAGAGGTATGCTATTACCTAACTCTAGTGCCCACAGGTTATGTGTTGGAAGCATTGCTTAATACTTAGAGGAAGGGGTGAATCAGTATTAAGCCTAATTTTAATTTTAATTCCAACTTATACTTTCACATTCAAACTTGACAACCATCATGTGAGAAATCCCTAACAAATCATAATATAAGTAAGAAAAATAAACACATAAGCATACCCAACAAGGGCATGGGCACCATACACATAGGATACATAAGATTGTATGTGGAAACCATTCCATGAGAAAAAGCATGAAAGGTTTGTTTTTATTATGATGTAAAATATAAGCTACTACTATACTTACATCAATTTTTGTGAACCACCACTCACAAGAAGAACCAACTCACTTTGATTGTTTGCTAGCACCCATTAGTAGGAAGCACCAACTCCCTTCATTTGTAGACACTTGATCAGCTTAATAGAAGCACCAATTGAAGCACCGACTTCATGGATTTGTTGCAAACCAACTTGCAAATTCTTGGATTTATGCAAGCACAAAATTGCAGGAAGCACCAACCTCCAAGCTCTACTCAGACATCCACTGAGATGGAAGCATCAACTCCCTGTTTTGCAAACTCCAACCACACTCAATAATGAAGTCACTTCTCTATGTAATTGACAACCACTCTACCTTGTGTCAGCTTTGCATTCACTAACTCAGGCCTATGTTCTCATTTGTTTCCTTCATTCATGCACAACTCACACATCACTCTGCCATCTTCTCACTTTGGTCACAGTATAAAAACACACTTTTAGCTCTCGACCTTCACACAATTAGCACTAAGCAACTTTCATCCCTCTCTTCTACACATACATGCTCAAAATATTCTCAATATCTCACTCATGGATAGGAGCTCCCCTCATCCTTTTATTCCACCTCCCCTCTTCTCTTCTCTTATCTTTACTCCAATTCTCTCTCACTTCTTGCTCCATCTTCTTTCATTTATCATTTTTTTGGCTTCTCCATCTTATCTACCTCTCTTCTTGCCTTGTATGTTCCTATCTTTTAATTTTCTTTGATTCGTCATATTTTTAATTACTTCTTATTTATTTTTTGTGCACTTATTTTTATTTTCTTGTTTTCATTATTAATATTCTTATTATTATTTTATTTATCTTTATTTTTTTATTATTTTTTATTATTATAGTATTTTATTACTTTATATTTTATATTTCATTTGTTCATAATTCTTATATCTTATATCATTTTTTTTTAGTTTATTACTCTATTGATTTATTTATTTTATTTTATTACTTATTATTTTATATATTTATTTACTTTAGTATTTATTTGTTTTTTTTTTTTTTTATTAATTATTGTTCTATATTCTTATATCTTATTATTCCTTTTGTTTTTGTTTTATTCTTTAATGATTATTATTTTTATTTATTTTTATATTGATCATTTACTATTCATTAGCACTACTTCCTCTTTCTTTTTTATGGTTATTTTATTTTTTTTATATTATTTTCTCTCTTCCTTTTCTCAGTTTCTCATTATCTCTGTCCTTATTGTGACCTGAAACATAGATAAAAAATGCATATCGTGGATTCATCTCCGACTCTTAACTCCTCAAAATATTATTATTTCCATTTCATATTTTTTTAAAGAAACAATGCATATCCCCACACAATCTTCACGTCTTTACACACTTTTCAATAAATATTATATTTGCATATTTTCATAAATTTATTTTTAAATGTATATTCATCTCATTTTATTTAATACTACAATTTCAAATTAACTATAAGTTATTCTCTCTCTCTCTCCTCTCTCTGTCTCTCTCTCTCTCTCTCTCTCTCTCTCTATATATATATATATTATATATATGAATAAAATTAATAAAAATGCAACAGTAATTTTGGATAATCAAATCTATGAATAATATTATATAATAATAATAACAATACAAATATATAATTAAAGAAATGTATATAGTTTTATATATTTTCCCTTTTTTTAATAAATTGATTTTACAAATTTTGCTTAATTAGTTATTGAATAATGTGGTAAAATTAGTAATATCACTTTCAAAAAAAAAGGTCCATGTGATTAGGACTATTAAATATTAATGTTTTCCTAAAGAGAAAATAAATTGTTTTTTAATTTACAATAATATTTATTAAATATTTGATTATTATAAATTGAATATAATTATATATCCTACAAATTTGCTTATATTTAACTTGAAACTATAAAATAATATGAAAATTATGTTGTGTTGTGATGTCTATCTTAAAAAACAATAATATTTCTTTTTTAAATATACATTCTGCATTTAATTGTTTTTTAATTTAAACTAGTGAAATAAATTTTAAAATAGTTATTTATGTTATAAAATAATTTGGAAATTTATCATGTATTTGCATAATTACTCCATCTATGACTCATGCTAAAGTCTCATCATCAACATGGAAGTCATGCATCCCTTATTTATGTTATTGAATTTTGTCTTCAATTTTTTCAATGTTCAACTTGAAAAATGGTGATATATTCCTTTTGTGTAGACTAGTAGCTTCCATAGCTTTGAGTATTACTCTAATATGATTTTCTTGCTTGGAATGTCCTTCTTGCTTCCACTTTCCAAGTCAATGATTCTCCTTTTCATCCTATTTTACCTCCTATAAAATTATTACCTATAAACTCTAAGACTAGGCAAAACACTCTATACACCTATATCGATTAAGAGTTTGCAATAATCAAATTAAGAATATACAAAAGGATATTGCATAACTCTCGCTCCTCAAAATACAAAAATTAGAGTAAAAATGTGGTTATATCAATCATAAATTTCATTGGGAGTATGATGTCATCTCATGAACAAAGGGAGGAATAATTGCATGTATGTCACTCTACCTCCACCTGTGACCACCATTACCTCTTCATTATGCTCATGCATTGGAACCACATGGGGTGGTATGTTTTGGGACGGGGTCCTCTGGGTCAATTTTTGTTAAAATATTGTAAGCCTCCACATTTTGAGGAGCGGAGCGCAAGTAGCGCAGGTCACTAGATGTGAAGGGCCTTAAGAAGGTGAAAAGCCCATAGTTTTTGTATTATTTTGAGGTCAGCCCATGGTATTGTAATAGAAAAGAGTATATAAAAGGGTGTCTTAGCGAGTCTAATGATATAAATGAACAAAATGGGGTTTTGATATGTTCTAAGTCTGTACTATCTTTTTGTGCTTTTGGCGAAGGGGAAGGCTCTTGTAGCTGAGTGCACAGAGACCTTGGTAAGTTTGTAGCTCAGTGCATGGGCCCCTTCATCTGTGTGCACAGGGTCTGAAAAGTTTGTCTAAGGAATATTTGTAGTAATAAAGGATATTTGAAGCAATTATGTGTCTTCTTTTATATACTTCTGTATTTTCTATATTTACACACAATTGAATGATATTAATCAGTTTTTTTTCTTAACTACTCCACGAAGATCTAGATCTACTGTTATATTTTATTTTATGCATGTTTAGATGTTTACGAGAAGTCTATAGTTCTGTTAAATGAAAATCAATGTATGTTCGGAAATTTCATGAATAAGGGTTTGCAAAGGTAAGATTAAGCTTATAACTAAAGAAACACCTTAACCCCACATCACATAGCCTTCTGGATCTAGAACCCTAGTTCTAGCATCCCCTAATATTACCTCGAGTGATACTTCAGCTTGCGTTACTCGGGTTGTTGCCGAAAGGGCCGGTAGTGTGCGGTCTTGTTGGTTAGTGCAGCTAACTGTGAACTTGGATCCAAGCCCCCTCAAGCCAACATTATGATGGTGTTAAACAAAATCTTCCCTATGGATGTATGTGGTTATTTGACAATCCTTCTCAAACATAGGTTATAGAGTGGGGCAACAAAGTCATTACAAATCCTAGGATAGTAGTGAATATGATTCATGTTCTCAATATTTTTGGCAAAATACATTTCTTGCAAGATACATTCTAGATCCAACCCAAAGGACATGTTAGGGAATGGGTTAAAAGAGAATACTTAACAATCAAAAGGTTAGGGGGCCATAAATAATTTGAAACCTTAACCAAGGAAATTATTCTTGAACTTATCTATTGCATGGACCAAGTTATTGGAGATGATTTCCACCTCATTAAAGATGATTTTGTTTTCATAAATCCCTAGAGCACAAGGATACAATTCTTGTAGAAATGGGTTATGTCTTCCTCTCTATATGATGTTCTCATTAGGATAATGGAATATTACTAACTAACAACTTGAAACTCTAAGTAGAGTACCACCCTTAGCTAAATTCCTCGAATGATTTGGTGATATCACATCACTTCACTAGTGTTTTAGGGATAATTGGTTTCTCTATGTTTTTCCAACCACTCTCATATTAATTTCTAAGTGGGAGTGGGAATATTATATATGCATTGTATGTTAGCAACAAAAAACCATCAAGTCTCCCTCATTTGTAGTAGATTTATGTAGAATGCATCTGTATGACCTATCAATTGCTCCATCTTATATGGGAAAGGGAAAATGTATATTTAGTTGATTTTTAGTGAATGTGTAATCATCAGACCATATCGCCCTGATCCCTTTCTCCTTTATGCATGGGTTCCTCCATACAATTTTGGGTTTAATAAGAGGAGTGGTCACTTTATACATCTAGTAGAGTTGCATAAATGAACCACAAGTGGAAAGTTCTTGTGTGACCTTAATATCCGAATACACTATAATAGTTTCTCAATGAACCTCATTATAGACAAACTCTAATATATGTTAGGTTCTACACTTCCACTTCCTTTTTTTCTTTGAGGACGACAATATGCACACAATGTTACAAAAATTGGATTCTACTTAATAATAAAAATAAAGTGTTTTCGAAAAAACTTGAATCATAAGCATTAACCAATACAATGAGGGTAATGAACACTAAAACATGGGTGTGTTTCTCTATCAAAGTCTCTTCAACGCTTTTTATATTTGTGTGAAACAATTAAAATATTTTAACATCTACATTTAAAAAAAATACACTATCAATGAAGATTGAATATGATGAACCTATTCATAAACCTTATAAACATAACTTCTCTAACTGATCCCTTTCTTCTTAGGTTGGACACATACTCTATATAATCTTTGATTTATGATCAAATTGTGAATGCAAGTTTACGATCCCCAATGCTACAACTTTTATTCATGTTATACCAAAATATTATTTCCATCATTGCCAAAACGCATCATTGGTATAAAATATCTTTACTTGGATGGCTACATGCCATGATGCTTTGGCGATTAAGTATTGATGTGATTCCTTTCATTGGAATGTTGCAACCCCAAAACATTCTAATCCCATGTTTTCACCACGCATTGTCTATATATGTTTATTTTGTTCAACTTTCAAGGCATATCTAAAACCAAATTACGCACAATCAATCACCAATCACCCTAAAATTAACAATTTGTATATCAATTATTAACTTTAAATTTGAAAAATGAGCTTTTAAAGGTAGACTCCATAGTAGACATTTTTTGGTTGATGTTTTGAACCTATTAACCAAATTCATATCTAGGACGAAAAAGTCAAGGAGAAGAAGGAATGAAAGAAAATATATTAATCTAAGATGGAGAGGGGGGAGGCTGTTGAGAAAATAAGGAAGAGAATGGTTAGCTTAGAGAAAAAACCTAAAATATAACAAAATATTTCATTAACGATACACTATTAATGAACAACATTATTTGAATGAATCATTATTTGTGTTGAATTTCATCAATAGTATAGGAAATTTTGTTGATTAAGTCTTGTAATTTTTCATCATACTCGCAATAGATTTCTTGAAGAATTTTCTTAGCCTCCTTTATCTTAGTCGAACTTTGTTGTTCAATTTTTATTGAGTCTAGAACTTAGCTATAAATCACACCTTTAATTCGTCTAAGGCCCTAGTTGCACCTTAGGGATCAATCTATATGAATGTAATGCACCATTATAGAAGCTTCCACCACATTGTGGTTAGGAAATTTATCGACTTAGGTTTTAGCAATATAATCCATTTTCCCCTGAAGATTAATCCACATCCAATTTTGTTTTTCATAACCATCACCCTTCGTAAAGATCTTGGAACTAATATAACCATGTTATGGACCTGTTTGAATAATTAGGCCTACTCCCCCACTTGAAATAAAATTCAAACATAACATATTTCCACCTTCATTTTGTTTTTCACTACTACTATACCCAAAACTACTAAGAAAAGAACTTCCTTTCAAGTAAAAAGTAGAAGAGAAAGTTGGACCCTCTAGGCATTTAAGATTCATAAGGGGATTCATTTGGATTGGATCTACTTTGCTTAGAGTGTAGCATGTCTACTAATTGAAATTCCTCTAGCTCAAATAATTAGAACATATTACCAAGTGTTTCTTCCTCTTTCCTTTGTGATGATGTCTCTCTCCATAGGCTAATCAAAGCCTTACAAATTGAGGCTTCCTTTTGGACAATCATGATCCATCTAACAAAACATGCTTATCTCCTTGTGCCATGAATTTTATTTTCTCTTCCACATTTGTGGACATATTCACCCCTCTTATTCTTCTCTCCAGGCTATTTCCAATATTAAATCCCCTTCTCTAAACAAATGTTTGGTATTCTCTTAAAACATTTGAAACCTTTTGAACTCTTTTACTCACACCTTTATGTTTCCATCCTCACTGATACTTGTCTTAATTACATTAGTATCATGATTAATCTCCTTCATTCTATTCATCCACCATTTCTTAATTATTGCATTTTGTTTCAAATCCTAATTTTCCCTCTTTAGAGCATGTGCTTCTCCCATGACACCTTATTCCCTTATTTATTCAATACAATTCAATCCATTATAGGTCACCCAAAATAATTGGTGCTTACATTTCCATGGATGGAGAACTAAAACACATGTAATCATCTTCCACCTCAAAATCCTTTTTCCATGTCACAATATCCTTAACCAAGCTTTCATGAGCTCCTTTATTGAATTACTCCTCTTTTGATTTTAAATAACTAGTTCAACTCTACTACAAACAAAATATTCTAACTATATAATTATCCTAAAAATCTATTTCTCTTGAGACTTGGTGATTGAACTATTAAAAAAAAAACAAATTATGGGCATTCCATTATATCTATCTTCCA
The DNA here is from genome assembly GCA_000404065.3 of Pinus taeda. Lineage (NCBI taxonomy): Eukaryota > Viridiplantae > Streptophyta > Pinopsida > Pinales > Pinaceae > Pinus > Pinus taeda. The sequence goes on from APFE031124490.1 coordinate 53,559, forward strand.
TTTTTCCTTGTAAGTTTTGATTTATCTCCTAATCACCTCAACTGTTGAAATAAATCCATGATAACACTACATGTAATACCTCATAAGATTCGTCGTTATCATGCAATAAGTAAGATTATTGATTAGTATGGTTCTTATTTCAAAAGAGATATGTATCTGAAACACCAATCCTAAACATAACTCTCATTCAACTTATTAATCAAGATATCAAATTGTCATAAAGTTTAGCAAAAAGAGTCCCAATAGCAGAACTAGTTTTCATCTCAATTTCAAACCAATGTTTGCATTAATTTTCAAAAAACAGGATCTATTGTAGCTTATGTACTTGAATTTTCAATCCCTATGAAAAATATCACCTTGCAGAAGCTGCGATCAACACCCTCGAAAGTTTTTCTTACACTTGAATTTTGTAGCCTACTGAGTATCTTACAATCTCTCTTCTTATGGTTACTCCATGGTCTTTTGGTGTTTGTAAAGCATTTAAGTATTCTTTCCAGTTTTAAATTGTCAAGTCACTTTCTCACACAGGCACGATCCTGATTGAACTCATAGCACACTTTCTTTTATGCAAGATCGAATAAGCAAAGAATCATCCGTAAAGACAGTGTTTATGCAATGTTAAACTCATAAAAATAGTGAGTTTGCACCTTTTTTTGACAATACCCCTTACTTTGGTTGTGATTGTACTGATATTTCAGTGAGTTTTCTTAACTGTCACTTTTGCACATTTTCACTTTTACAATGGTCGCTTTCACATCCGTGGCTACTTCTTTTTCTCACTTTCACTTAATAAAAGTTTTTTTCATGTTATCTTCGTTATGACATGTGTCACTTTCATGTTCATTTTAATTTTTCAAGTTTCGTCTTTCATGATTTCCTCCTATCACAGGTGTCGCTTTTGTGTTTTCACTCCTATGTGTGCGACACCTATGCATACCACAAAAGTTAGTTTTGATGCACCCTTCTGCATTACAAAGTCCTAATATCATTAGAATATGTGTAAGACACATTCCTACAACTTAGCACAACTTTTGGTCTCAGTCGACACTTTTGTCATAACTTGTCATCTAAGTGTTGTAATGTGTCATTTCAATTGTTGCACTTAGAAATAGGTGTTTCTTTGCGATGTTTTAAGGTGTTACTATTGATCATGAGTCCTGTGCATTCTGCTCACCTTTATTGCTGGCATTTCTATTTTTGGTCCATGTTTGAGTCATGTTACGATGCATTTATTTATCCTACTCTGCTAGTCACACACTTAACCATTGTCATCCAATACCGCCTCCATTTTATCCTTCCATGCAATGAAATTAGAGATACCTTCTAAGACATACTCAAGTCTCATCTCATTGAATGTCATCTTCCCAACTCTTTAGGGATCCTGCTACAATGAACTACAAATTCGATCCTCCTCAGAAACAAGTTCAAAATTCTTGTTGAATCCTTCTCTAATACCATGTAGAAATTATGATGTCAATCTGCAACTAATCATGAAATTTTAATCAAAATAACAAGACATAAACCTACTCTATTTCTCTATAGAATTCAATTCACAATTTAGAACATCAATAAAAAAACATGTAATAAGAAATAACACACATGCACACAGTTTGTTTTCAGGGGAAAGAAATCTGCTAAAAATCCATTTGCCTACTTGCATTAATTTGATGAATAGATATGTATTACAATTTCTTTTCAAAACTGAGCACAACCTGCAAGTGAATAACCTATCCCTTTACTCACTGAGAAGCTATGATCTAGACTTAATCAAAATTTTCCTCTCCTTGAGCCCCTATTTCCTTGTGCAATTCCTGAGGAAATTAGGCCCCTATTATTTAGGAATTTCCTACAAAACTTCTTGCGCAATTCCCAAGGTTAATCATCTGATTGCATGCAATACCTGTAAACTCAAGAATAATATACAAATGATGTTACACTACCTTGGAATCTCCACCGCAATTACAGAACTCAAAATCTAGGCATGCAATATCCATTTTGGGCTAATTGATCAATTAATTGAATAATCACTGAGTTTGATTGAAGTACCATTGCACAACTGAGATTTCACCAATTCCCCAACAGTTAGAACTAGTTTAACTGAAAACCACTTGAAATAACTGATCTTGATTACTATAAATTATAAATCACACATTCTTAACTAAACTTTAACTCCTCTAACTCGAATTTACTAAGCTAACTGAGTGACAAGAGCCATGTCACAACACTTAAATGGATTTAAGTTGTCTGTTGATGTGGAAATTCGAATTTTGTCAATTTTACCAAGGAAAAATCAAATTGATTTTTTTTTTCATTTTTCAACATTTTTGATGAGTTATGGTTGGACTTGCATAAAGAGAAATTTTCAAATGGCCATAAGAAGCTCATATCACTTTCATACGAGCCTTACACCTACATCACTAAATCTATGGGCGAGAATATTTTTGAGGATAGTTATAGGATGATTTATATTACCTCAAAGGTATATGTTAGGATAATTTATGCTTGATGGGTTTCCGTCCCAGAAAGAGTTCCTTTAAGAGAATGAAAATTATGATCACACCATTACTGACATAAGTAATTGTGATATTCTACTTGAATGACATTAGGTAACTACATAAGATATTTTAAGAATGACATTTTTAGGGTTTGTTTTATATCAAGCTATGTGGATCATTATGTTTTTTCCCAAAGAATTTACATATGACTAAATTTTTTAAATAGTACATGACTCTAATATTATTTCTCTTACATGCTCCTAGGTTATAATTCAAAGCAACATAGGTATGAAAACTTATGCAACTCTTGATTTTTTTATCTAAATAAATAAAACTCCCAATTGTGCTACTCATAATATTCAAACTTGCACTATTATTAAAATTGATTCCTCTAAAGCCCATTGGGATTTGGATTGACAATGAAGGGTGCACTATTAAGGCACCCCATGTGATAGGTCACTGGTTCAAATCCTCATGGGTGCTGACTTAAAAAAACTACTTCCTCTAATTCTTATTGTTCCTCCATAAGTACGATGACTACTAGGTGGACTTGAACTATTATTAACAGGCTAGTGTAGTGTTACCTAATTGTATTTAAGAAGCATAAGTGATGGGATTTATACAATGCCAAATTTTCTATTCTCTAGTGCCATGGCAACTGCTAGGCTCTCATCCTCCCTAAATAGTTGGAACACATATGTTGGCATTAGGACATGGTTTCTCATTAGTTTGTTTGATTATTTATCATCCAAAATCTCATTCTACATTTAAACCAATATGTCATTTTGTAATCACATATCTCTTGTAACCCCACTCCAGTGTGTTCATTAGACCTCATTGAGTTATATTTTATCATCAACCCTGTGTTTCAAAACCATTCTTTGGCCAACTCACCTTTCCCTTCTTCATTTTCTCACATATAGTTCAACCACCATTGGTTAGTTATCTTTACTTCCTCAAAGCTTTTCCAAATTGATCTTTAGATTTTGTGTCCTCGTTGGTCATTTGGTCCTTTGAGATCTCATCTTTCGCAACCCTATTGTAACTCATTCCTTAATGCAAGGTTCTACACCACCATACTGAGTGGGTTAGTAGGAAACATATTTTCCTTCACCAACAACATTTTTAACCTCGTAGGGTTTGTGTTCACCAATATCTCTCAAAACCCCTTCTGAATTTGGTCCATAGCTTTTGAGTACAACTATTACAATTATACTACAAACTAAGAATGTATCCTTCCATTGTCTTCTCCCTGCAAAGTCTATTACTCAATTAATCAAGTGATCACAATGATCCAAAGTTATTGGATTTAAGATTCAACTTACTTGTCTTCTTGTCTCCTCATTGGCGATGTGGGGCTTAATTAAGCATATGCAAGCATTCACACAAACTAACTATATAATTTTAACCATAAAATGTCAAAGATGTCTTGATATATGAATTTCTCCTTCAATTTTTCCATTCTCCAACAAAGCAGTGGGGTTTCCTCACTATAAAATAATTCATTCTATCATTGAAACAATATTCAACTTGTCGTTTAGGCAGTTGTTTCTTCATTTTTCTAAGGCCATGCAATCATGTTGTGGTCTTAACAACATAACCATTTATTGGCTCTAATTGGTAAACTAGGGTCCACTTAAGTGTCCAACAAACATTGTACTAGTCTAGCATTGACAGTATCAATTCCTGAAGCAAGGAAGGTCCCACTTGAGGAGTGTTACCAAGGCGTTGGATAGGTGGGGAGCTCTACATAGTGAATTTATCATTTTGTGATGTAGTGATTTCAAGTAACATTCCGTATACATTCATTTAACACTACACGATCCAACAAAAACCATAATTTGTCGTTTGGATATGTTATGCCATTAAATTAGATTTTTGTAATTGATATTAATAATGGAGAGAGATTAAAGCATTAATCTAAATGAAAAGCATAAAAAATAACATATATAAATAATTATGGATCACATCAATCCAAAGTTGAATATAGCTACTTAGACTGTGATTTAGACTCGGCTAGTTGTTATGATCGACAAGAAAAGCTTAAGAGTTGGAAGTGAGTTTAGAATTAGGATTTGAACTGTGATTATGATTAGGATAATCTCTAAGCTCATAATTAAGAACATTTTTTTAAAATAAAAGTTTCAACCTATACCTCATATTAAAACTTAAAAATAAATTTCTAACTCATTAATAATATTTGTCTAATAAATGGCGATCATCAAATCATTTTTCAATCACATTTGTAATATCCATATTCAACATATTTTTTTGAATCTAAAATTATGATTTTTATAAATAATTTTGATCTATATTTGATGTGTGTTTTGACATATATTATATTTATTATTTTTGGACTACATACTTTTCAAACTTATTATCAGCCTAATTTGTGACCCCTATTTAAAATATGGGTGGATAATAATGTCACACAATAGGTCGAAAAAACATTTTCATAAGTAATTTCAAGGTGCATTTGGGGCATAAAAAAGGGCTTATGGTTGTAATGTTTGCTACATTCTCTTCTGCTACTAATTAACCACAAATATGAAGATGATCAAAACCAACACCATGAAAGGTGGTATTGGTTGTCCTTGGTGAAGAGATAGAGAGGTTGTAAATGAGCATAGAGGTTGGGCAACTAAGGAAGCTTTCACCCATCGATTATAATTGTTCATTGGTTGTTTGAGAGACATGTTTTACTCTTCCAAGTTATTCCTAGAAATAATTCAACAAATTGGACTCTTTTTTCCTATACTAAAGAGCATTGGAAGGGAAGAAAACCCCTAAGGCATTTTTGAGCATAATAGGGGAATGTATTCCTTATGTTGTGTAGGGAAGTGGAAGAGAGTGCCATTGATATTTGTAGCTTAGATTATTGTGCAATGTTTTGTAATGAGTGAATTAGCCATTCCATGAGAGAAATGGGTTGGGTTGAGTGAGTGGGGGCCGATATCTTACATTGATTTTCTCTAGTGACCTCATAAATGAACTTGTTTATGGAATATACAGTGGATGCCTATGGCTAGGAGGAAAATTGCTCACATGCAACTACTTTCCTTGGACAATTCTTAGTTAAAAAATAAGTGTCTATGAAATGTGATTATATTATTTGTTGTAATAAATTTACATGGATTATGCAAGTTATGTGTGGTCAGGTTTAATTTAAACGTAGATTCTTGGTTGCTATGAAATACCAATGAATGATTGTTTAATCCCGTTGCATTTTTATTACTACACCTTATGTGTGCATTTAAATGAATTACATACCTCTCTAAGAAACCATATGTGTTATAATGATGAAATGGTCCCTCAAGGGTTCAAATTTTAATGGCATATAAGTAGCTACCCATCCATGGTTGAAAATGCATGGAATGGAGATGCTACATCACTTTTTCTACCCCTTAAAAATTTTAACTTCTTACTAATGTCTAATTGCCATTTTAACTAGTGCAGTTAATTTCTTAACTAGGCTTACCTTTTTGTTTTTGAATTTATCTTACATGTTTGCATTCCATTCGTCCCATCATATAGTCATTTCCCAAATACACAAACAACATAAATATGAAATATCCACAACCTTGAGTTGTCTTTGTCATTCAAGATCCAATATTAGATGAATTGGCACAATTTTGTTGTATCTCCATGGATAATTGAAACGATTCCTTTGACTCAAACATGTTATTAGGTTTAACTTCAAATACTAGATTTTTTTTTTTTCAAGGCCTAGTTGTTGTACTAGATATGATTGTGATTACATTGGATTAAAAGATGTGGAGAATGAAAATATATCAATTAAAACCATGATTTGTTTGTCCTTCCAACTTAAATAAAATCTACTTTGTTTAATGACAAAATAGTGCAACAGAAGATGATGAGATAATCTATGTGCCTCTTTAAGTGATCACATTACCAATCCAATCTATTCCATCGAAGCACACACCATTTTAATGCTAAGTAAGTACCCCATCTATGTTGTAAAAAAATAAAAGGGATAAAGTTAATATAATTCAAGAAACTTAGAAAAATCAACCGTTAACCCCACTTTCTCCATAAAAGTGGCTAACGAGGCACGAATAGACACAAACATATTTATTTTAAAAAATGTTGCTTAAATATACAAATATCTAACAACTTTATTCACAAATATAATTTTTATTTTTTATTTTTAAGTTAAGATATTGATATTTTTTCAATTCATTTGGAAAATTGGGTGATTCAACAAAATTTCATATAAAAATATTCTAACAAAATATAAAAGTTACTCTCATGGAGACATTTTCACAAAATATCTATGCTAATATTAAAAATTCCTATATAAGAAATGCCTAAGAAATTTAGTCACACAGTAATTATCAATGAGACTTAGAAGGTAAATTTTTATGAGTCACTCTCAACAAGAATTCGTAACCACTATTAAACATCAACACGCACACATTCACGCCTTTGCTAGATTATGGAATATGAATTTTGTTCCCTTTCTCTTCTGTCATTTCCATTTTCTAAATTCTCGCAAGATCTTCACTAGGACATTCTTCAGTCCATTTCAGACTCGCAGGCTTCTATATCTGCATGGTAGCACCTTGCATTCACATTCCCATTCACCAGGTATGTATTCTTTCTTATAGCTACAATTCTACAATGTGGATTCTATAGAATAAAAGAGCAAAGAAAATGAATATCTCCATCAATACATTTCATAGAGGAGGCGAGATACTACCACCTACAAAAAACACTTTGTCCCCCCCCCCCCCCCTTGCATCACATCACCTCACTTAAACTCTCTTCAACCCCTTGAGAGCCCACTTTGAACGATCGATGGTGGGATTTGACTGATGGACCCCTTGAAGAATAATTCATGAACGATCCCATGTTTAGAAAATTTATTTTCGATGATTTCAACTCGATGAAATTTGCTAGCAAGGCCCTCAATAGTGGATATGTTGTCTCATATGCAAATAAGCTAGTTGAATGGATTCAATTGCTTGAAAAGTAGTTAATAAATTAAGCATATTCACACCATGATGAGTTGATTCAACAACTCTAAAGCTTAAAGGATGATGAGGCAGTTTTGAACGTAGTTAAATCTCGGGTTAGCTATCTGCAGGGGTCGCTGCAGAGAGTTAGGTATGAGAATTCATAGTCCTACAAACAGATCAGGTTAAATTACCAACAACTTTCACACCTCCATGAGACTATTGACATTTTGCAGACCACTATTAGGGTTGTAAGATAGGTGGGGAAGTTGAGAGAATTGACAGATTCTGAAGGTGCTAGCAGTGAGTCGGGCCTCATGAAAGTTTCTCAAATGTATAATGAAATCAAACCCTTAGAAAGGAATGGGATCTACTAGGAATTGAGGTTGTTGATTAGGAGATCCCCAAGTTAATGGAAGTGGGGAACTGATTTCTATCAGAGGCGATGAAGCTTTTTGGGAGCGGAATGGAACCTTTGAACCAAGCTAAAGTAGTAAGTGCATTGCAATTGTATTACAACATGAGGAATTGACGTCCACTATAAATGCCATTATTAGTAAATACAAGTCCCAAGTTGTTAAGTGTGTGGGTTGGGTATTAGACATGAATTCCATATCAATTGGTTTTGGTTCAGGCTTTAGCTTGCATGGGATTCAAAGGAGTGACACGCAACAGATTGAAGGTAATCTGAAGGAGAATGAGGGGTAGTTGTGGTAGAGGATGGGATCTTATATGGATCAGATGGGTTTGACTGTCATTACATTGTGGAATTTGCAAAGGGTTTCATTGAAGAAGAGGGATCCTTTCATGTTTTCTTTGTTTCTTGAAGAAGTAATGAAGGCATGTACTTGTAAGTAAATTCTACCATTGATTTCTTTATCTACAATTTACAATATTTATAACTAACACTTTTTTTGGTGAATAATTTTTTTTTTAATTAATTTTTATGGTGTCAGGGTCATATCATTAAGGGTTGAAGTGTCTCCTTCCTGTTATTCATTTTGAGAATTTCATGGTCAATTTTAGCCTATGTGTCACTAAGATGTCATAGCCTAAAGGTTTACTTGTCAATGGAGTCATTTAGTCCTTAAAGTCTTGTGGTCAAGACAAGTCTTAAATTTTGTGAGTTTTTTGCATAAGAAACTTGGTTCAGATCATGTTATAGGTTTTTTCATTGTAAAGTGCTGAGAGGAAGTTTTCCAATAGTATATCCATTTCTTCAAATTGACCTTCGAATCAAAAGATAGAGCAAGTTGAAGTTTTCTCCTAAAAACCAAAATACAAAGGAAATACGGCTAAGTATGAGTCCCAGATCCTGGATATAAGAGTTTTAAAGAGAGAGGCATCATAAGGTCTAGGGCACATCAATGATCAACGATTGTTGATATTGCATATCGATGATCGGAAGGTCAATCATATCAAAATCTCCAGAGTGGATTTGTGATCAAGAATCGACAACTTGTCCTGACGATGAACCACACTTGTTGGTTCGAAACGCGTCGACAAATGTCTTTTTCATGTGATTTACGCTGAAGCTCTTCTCATAAATATGACTAATCACAGAAGCCTCAATTCTACAAATATGACTAATCACAGAAGCCTCAATTCTACAAATAACCATATTGACAAATCGGCGAATCGACAATCGGTGAGGGTCCTTTTTATATTGCATATCGAAATTAGTAATCGGTGTTCACATGTCACAGGGGTGAATTTTTTTAAAAGTTGTGATAATTCAGAGTTGCGATATGATAATATGCTAACCATGTTAAAGCACCGGGAGGGCCGAATACATCTTAAAAAAGGATTTTCATTAGAAAACTAGAGGTGGAAATACAATTTCTCTCTCCTCTAGTAGGACATGTAGAGACATAAGAATTGTTCTAATAAGGGACATGTGGCAGGAAGTTTCAGTGTTTTGAGTGATCATAAGGGGGGAAATCATGGTGACATGTGTCACCACTCACTAGGTTCCATGTGGCAAAGAATGATGTTAGATCGCTAATCGACGATTGTAGGTTGAGGCATGTCGTTGCTAAAATTTAGAAGAGCCTTAGGTTTAGAAACTCTGATTGAGGGGATTCGATGTGGGGGCTAGCCCACGAGCATGAAGAATCAAAGCCGCAGGGGTGAGAACCAAGGGTGATTGCTCATCGACAATCACAACAATGTCACATCATCATTTTATAGAGAAACATATCATGTTTTCTTCCAATATACATATCAAGGAAACACCCGATATCATGGGCCCAAAGCAATGTGGATAGGTGGCATAAGGCCAACGGTAGTATAAGAATGAATATATGTTTTTTGTGTTTAAAAGCAAGGTTTGGCCGAAAAATTAACAAAAGTTTTTATAAAGCAGAGAGAGGTTAGTAAAGGTTTTTATATGTTAAAGCCTTGGTGTGGATCCTTCCCTTATTTTCTCTCCACATGGATTAGGCCAGGTCACGCATGGGATATCTCAAGTTTTGAGGGGTGCAACCAAGTGCAATATTATGAAATTGACAATCTCCGAGTTCCAGTATTTCAAAGGGGCCCAAGTCCATATGTTGTGGTCCCATGTGTTACACATGGGGTTTGTCTGTAATGAAATCTTTCAAAGAATCAACCCCCATCCTAGCAAAATGGCTTAGCCCCGTAAAACTGAGCCTACGGTCACAACTCTCCTAGTCATGTAGATTAATAAATTAGCACTGAGAGTTAAGGACGTGGGAGGGTGGAAATCCCGTAAATATTGAAAGGGAGTATAAGGGAATCTGGTAGGATAAGTGCTTGAGAGATAAGCTAATGGTTACCGCCCATTGGTTTTATGGTTTAAAATTCACTTGATAGTCATTATTTTATAGGTATGGTTTAAAATCCTTTCCATATTCATGATTTTATACTTTGCCATGGTTTTATGGTTTAGACTATTCGAAAGGAACTCGATAAGCCCAAAAGTGAATTGATAAGGCAGAAAGGAAATGTATCGATGCATCTGTTAGATTTTTTGGCACGATGGTAGGTAGTTTAGGATTTTCCAGTGGACTATGTGCAGATTAGGATAAAACTGATTTTTCTGATTTTGTTGTTGTTCTTAAGTTTAACCTGAATCTTGTTGTTCTGATAAAAGACACATTTGATCCACTTAGTTGGAAGAATGAAATGTATCTGGACCTTGTTCATAATGATATTTAAAGGCTAAGTATACCATGTAATGGAAAATGGGGAATTGTTGAGAGTAGGAGGAGTCCTTGTCTGTTTAAATATTTCAATTAAAAAACTCAGTGCAAATTTTTTCCTCTGTTTTTAGATATTCCTATGGTGTTTGGTTTCAAGTCTGTTTGTTTTCTTTATGTAAATTTGATATCCATTTCTGTAACTGTTGTCTTGAATTCATCCTTATATGCTCAGGATAATTGTAGATCTCATACATGACGGAATTCTTGATTGCTCTGTCATGGTTCTTCTGAATATTCGGTTATTAGTTCTGTAGTAGAATTCATAATTATATGCTCTATTGCATTTGTCTGAATATTTTTGTGTTTCCCTCATTCTTCATTATAATACAATCGATAAATGACTTGGAATATGTTCCTACCTTGCCTCTGTTATCTGGATGTCTCATACATGCCCTGATGTTCTATGAACTTATACCTCAGTGGCCCCTTCTCCCACCAATTTTCATTAAACCTTATGTCATCTATCTCTAATCTTAATAACCAATCTAAAATCCACATCCTATAATTTTTTGATTGATATTTGATCCAATGAGAGAGCCCTCTCTAGGGTTAGGGGGACTGGACCTTAAACTACAATTGGTTTATGGTTACCTCTAGGATCCCTTTCCTCAGCCTTAAGGGATTTACAGAGTGATAACATTTTGGTGCCATTATCGGAGAACGAAAGGTTTTATCTTCTCTAGGAAATATCATCAAAGTTTTAGATTTGATTGTTGACGGTGGACAAATGTTAGACACAGAAAGGATGAATCATTCACCTGGCAACTCCAAATTCAAGGAATCTAGAAGATCAACCATTCACTTGGTGACTCACATCAAATCCATTTTAGAGAAGAACAAACCCTTTAAGCAGAAGAATGGAAGGACAATATGTGAAAGTTAGGTTCTTAAACTTGGATTTTCTTCAAGGTATAGTATTATCTTTTATCAATCGCCCCATGTCCTTTCTTGGAAACATCAAAAGGATTTTCTTCTATCTATTGAATTTGAATGTAGACTACAAACGTTCCCATGAGTCCCCTGCTAGAAGTGTATATCATTCCCCTAAGGTTGCAACTGCATATCATTTTGGTATTGGTTTTCCTAAACAATATATAGACAATAATCATAGTTCAACGAGTACAACTTCATCGCAGACCTCAGTCATAGCTTCTGCCTGATATGCCCCATTAATTTTGTCATCCCCTTCGTATGAGTTACAATAGAATTGTAGTTAGAGGCTGCCTCAATTTGATGGTACAAGTAAGATCACAACAAGGAAGCACGTAGACAAAATAATTGAGTTCATTGACCTTGAGGAAGTAGAACATGAATATGTCAAATCAAGGTTGTTTGCTTAAATTATTTCAGGAGAAGTTAGGAACTGGTATAGAAATTTGATAGCTGGAAGCATCCCTAATTTCCCACAGTTTAAACATAGTTTCCTTGACATATGAAAGGTTAAAAAGAACCCTTTTCATATTATGGTTGAGTATCAAAATCTAAAGAGGTAGCCTAGTGAGACAATCCAAGATTTCTCAACCAAATTCAATATTTTTTTATGATACCATACCTACTGATGTAAAGCCTCCCGCATGATTGGTTATGCTTCATTATCTAGATAGTTTTGATCCTGAGGTTGCCTATCATCTGAGAGAGAGAAATCCTACCACTTTCTAGGATATGCAGAAAAGTGTTGTTGATGTGGAAGAAAATATGTTGACCAAAATAGCCAAAATGGAAGTTGGAAGAAGGGAACTGGTTAAGGAGGAGCTTTCTCCATTGTTGGACCATATGCTTGATGCATTGATGAAAACAATGGAAGTGTTGATGGAAACATTCATTATGAAAAACAAAATAACTATTAGAGGGAAACAAAGAAGAACTCCTCTCCACGCAGATTTGGTAGAAAAAGGAGATGTTGTTGATTTACATCATCATAAGTTAGAAACTGGTTGTTTTATCTATTCATTTGAAGGCGGTCCTGAAGAGAAACCAACCACATGTTTTTAGCAAGAGTATTTTCAATTTTGTCAATTTAAGGAAAGCAGTCGTCATGCATATGTCACTTATAACAAAAATGAAGAATATGATGAAAGTATTTAATTATGAGAGCATTCATATAGTTTTAACATAGAATATGAAGAAAATAATGAATTTTCCTATGGTAACTCTTTACCTTTATGTTATGCTGCATTTGAATTACTGAAAGAAAATTATAAGCTTATTGAGGAAGCAGGAAAGCAAGCAGAAGCTAGCATAACTTGGCAACAACCTTCTTATATAGTTGATGACCATGTTACTTGGTACATTGAAGACTCCTTCAGCCGAAAATTGAAGTAGCCTTCTTCGTTTTTCAATGATCCAATAGATGATTATTTTGATGGTTGTTGCAGTCAAATTTCCCCTCCTTTAGCTGGTTGTGAGTTCAAAAATAGGGGTGATGGAGACTTAATTTGGCAGCCAAAATCATTGTCTTGTCGAGCAGTGGTTTCATCGCAAAGGTCATAGGAGAATTTGCAGCAAGATTGTGAATTTTTTTTTTATGACCATGATAAGGATGAAGATTTTTAAGAAAGTTTCTGGTAGACAAAGGTTTCTTCTTTCGTTGAAAATTAAGAATAATATATTCTTGATGTTGAATTTCGTATATTCTCCTGAGTCTAATGGGTATATTCAACAGATTGTTAATGATCAAGAAGAGGAGGGCAACGAAAAAGAGGGGGTTTTTTTAGAGCCTCTTCCACATGAAGATTTCCCTTGAGTTTCAATAAATGAAGAGTCTATTGAAGAAGAGAAAATTGTCTCGGATCTTATGGATGTGCACATTATTGTTGTGGATAAGCTGGTTTCCTCAATTGAAGAGGGTGAGATTGATGAACTAAGTGTCCCTTTTCTCCAGAACAAAGTCTTCTTATCAATCATAAGGTGAAGGTAACCAATTATGTTTTTGAAGATTCTTTTGCTGGCCTCTTGGAACCATTGAAAGAAGACTTTTGTCATCCCATGGCTAGTTTGTTACAGGATTTATGGAAGCTGGTACTATTTACCAATGTTGGTTTTCAGGATCAGTTGAATTTTGAATTGCTACTGCCTTCTTCTGTTTGCTCAAGATAACTCTGAGCAGAACTCAGCAAGTAGCCATTTTCTTGCCTAGCTACATTGGAGGGAATAGATCACCTAATGTATATACTTTCAATAGGTGTGCATAGTTATCATCATGGTTTGAAGCCCAACGAGAAGGCCTTAAGACTTTGGTGATGTGTTGTAAAATTTATTATTTTCTTTAAAGTTCTCATCTATGTAGGTCAGTCATCTCATTAATTTAAAATTTAGTCAGTTAATTTGCAATTAGTTGGTTTTAGTATCAACTCCATTATCCAATGATTAGGTCATAGTCTTATTTTTGTTCTTGGCACCTCACAGTGCAGATTCCCTCCCCATTGGAGCTATTTTTAGGTTCATATCATTTAGGGTTGAAGTGTTTACTTCCTATTATTCATTTTGAGAATTTGATGGTCAATTTAGTTTGTGTATCACTAAGGTGTCATAGCCTAAAGGTTTACTTGTCAATGGACTCATTTAGTTCTTGAAGTTATCTGGTCAAGAAAAGTATGAACTTTTGCGAGTTTTTCTACATATGAAAGTAAGTTTAGATGATGTTGTAGGTATTTCCATTGTATAGTGCTCATAAGAAGTTTTCCAATAGTATATCGAGTTCTTCAAACTGACATCTGGATCAAAATATAGAGCAAGTTGAAATTTTCTCCTAAAAACCAAAAAACAAAGAAAAAAGGGCCAAGTATGAGTCTCAAAACCTAGATATCGAAGTTTTAAAGATAGAGGGATCAGAAGGTCTAGGGCACATTAGCAATCAGCGATCGCTGATATCACATATCAGCGATCGGAAGGATAGGCATATCAGAAACTCCAGAGCATATTTTTGATTAGCGATCGATGAATAGCCATATCAACAAATCAATGAATCAATAGTTGACGAGGGTCCTTTGAATATTACATATCACAATTGGAAATTGGTGTTCACATGTTGCAGGGCTGACAACTTTTAAAAATTGTGATAATGCGAAGTTGCGATCATGGAAAAGTTTAGGGCCGAATGTTCGCCCTTAGGCGAAATTAAGGGGTTTTAAATTTTTAGTGGGCGAATATTTTGTATCATAGTACATTTTTACAAATCGTCTCAAATAGCCCACCTTATTTTAAGGTGAAGGTAAAAAAGGTAAATTTAGCCCTTGAAATTTTCAAGAATAGGTTTTATTTAAGTGAATCCTATGGGCCAAATACCATATTTATAAAAGAGGTATGGTAAATTAATAAAATATAAATATACGAGAGGTATGGTAAATAAATAAAACATTTTTTATATTTACTCCATAAGTCACCTTATATACATGCAAGGGTGTAAACAAATAAAATTATAAATAAAGTGGAGGTATGGTAAATAAATAAAACCTCTTTTTATACTTACTCAAAAGGTATGGTAAATAAATAAAAATATAAATAAACTAGACGTATGATAAATAATAAAACTTCTTTTTATATTTAGTCCATAACCTCATTCTATTTATGAAGGCTCAAAAAAGTGGTTTTATTTAAGTGATTCCTATGGCCAAATACCATATTTGTAAAAGAGGTATGGTAAACTAATAAAAATATAAATAAACGAGAGGTATGGTAAACAAATAAAACATTTTTTTACATTTACTCCATAAGTCACCTTATATTTATGAACACTCAAAAATGCATTATATTTAGGTGAAACCTATGGGCAAAATACTATGGACCAAATACCATGGGCTAGATTATTATTAATACCATGCAAACAAACATTATTAATCCTAATATTAGTATTAATAAAAATAAAAATGGCACATGGTATTGACCCATCGTATTCACGTGGAATGTAGCCTATTTAAATGGGGGAATTAAACTAGCATAGATACATGTTTACTACGGATCTACTAAGCCTCCAGAGGGATCAAATATCGTGATATGCAAACTAGCATAGAGTGAAGAAATATTTAAATGGGGGAATTAAGCTAGCATAGATCCATGTTTACTACGGACCTACTAAGCCCTAAGAGGGATCAAATATCGTGATATGCAAACTAGCATAGAGTGAAGAAATATTTGATCCCTCTCGAGGCTTGGTGGATCAAGAGAAAAATGGATGTTGTAATTTAATGTATGTTAAACATTTTAACTTGGTTAAAAAAAAAAAAACTCAATTATTAATTTTATTAATTTTTATAAATTACTAATAGTAATTTTTAAGCTCCAGGTTTATGATAACCCATGGTAATACCATGGTATTCATGTGAGCATAGACTATTTAAAGGGGAAATTCTATCATCTTAGATCCATTTAAATCCTAGGTCTACCAAGTGCTTAGAGGGATAAATAGATTTCATCCCCGTAAGAGTGGTAGATGTGGAGTTAAGATGGATATAGGTTGGTTTTTATGAAAATGAAGATATTAAATAGACTTAGGTAATTATATTGTAAAAACATCTTAAGGTGAATGGTTAAAGCTACATTTAGTCACTTCACAAAATTTAGTAAAAAATATCAATATCTCCATTAATATTGGTTTTTAACTTTTTCTGATTTAACAAAAAAATTCAAAACAATGAAACCTTATCACTCTTTCCGCATCACCCTCGCAGAAGATTTCTCGCCATTTTTCAAACATTCTCAATATGATATCTTCATGAAAAAGTTGAGGTATTGATGTTGGATTAGTTGTTTGAAAAATAAGCTGGTTTATATAACCTTTCATCGTCTGTGCTATTCTTAGTTTGTCCTAATGATATGTATGGGTTGGAGCCACTGTACCATATTTTCCTAAAAAGTGGAGATTGTTCACCAAAAAAGAAATTAATTTACATGTTACAGATGCTGTTAAAATGTGGACCTAATAGGGTAGTGAATTATGCTATAAGCAATTAGTTGGGAGAGACGTAATTAATTTTATTATTTAATTGAATTTCCAATTAAAATAATAATAAATCTATGATTTATTATTCATACATTGATTGGAAGATCTCACAATGTTCACTTCTTTCAATTAGATCCCCTTCAAGCCTTTAAGATACCTAATACTTTCTTATATAATATAGCTCGGGTTTGCTACTTGTTGGCATCTTGGGGTAAACAAACTTGATGTGTTTTTTTTTTATCTCGCAGTTGGAGTCTATGGAATAAGAAAGAAAATTGATAACTTGAAAAAAGTCGTAGCTTGACAAACACTATAGAGAAAAGATTAATCTCTCCTACCTTGACAGAACTCGTTATCAATATCAACACCTACAAGAACTTTTTTGTGGAATATTATCAAAACTAATATAAGGATATGAAAGAGTGTATTGTAAGAACCTTGACAAACACGACCACTGAAACTTGGAACATTGTTTGTAGGAAGAGAAAATTATGTTTCTTTTTTCCAAACATGTATGTTAGTATATTACAGTTTAATGAATATGTTTTCTTATTATCATATATGGTTTCATGCTGTAACAAAACATTTGCCAAGACTTCACAATGTTTTATTATTCAGTAAAAGATTTGCCAAGATCTTACACGATTTTATAATTCAGTGAAAAATTCTCCATCACTATACAAGATAATATAATCTAGTGAGAGATTCGCCAAAACAATTATATATACATATTATATTATTGATAAAATCGCCTCCCACTTTTCCTATTGGTCATGGGGATTAGCCCATTTATTATACATATAAATTTAGGGTGGTTCTTAAAATTTTCCTTGGTTGCGATATGATAATATGTTGACAATGTTAAAGCATTGGGAGGGCCAAATACAACTTAACAAAGGATTTCCATCGTAAAACCATAGGTGGATAGGCCCTTTCTCTCTCCTCTAGTGGGACAGGGGATAATATTAGTTCCGATGAGGGACACATGGCAGGCATTTTTGGTGTTTTGAGGGATCATAAGGGGGAAAATTGGGGTGACATGTGTCACCACTCACCAGGTGTCACATGGAAAAGAATGACATTAGATTGCTAATCAAAAATCATAGGTTGAAGCATGTCTCTACTTGAAAGAAGAACCTCTGATTGAAAAACTCTAGTTGAGGGGCTCTGATATGGGGGCTGGCCCACGGTCACAAAGAAGCGAAGGTGTAGGGCTGAGAGCCAAGGGTGATCTCTCATCGACAATCACAACAGTGTAATATTGAAATTTCATAGAGGAACATATCGGGTTTTCTTTTGATATGCATATCAGGGAAACACCCATTATCATGGGCTCGAAGCAATGTGCAGAGGTGGCACAAGGCAAGTGGCAGTATAAGAATGAATATATGTTTTATGTGTTTACAATCAAGGGTTTGGCAGAGAAGTTAACAAAGGTTTTTATAAAGCAGAGAAAGGTTATGTTGTAGCGGCTACAACCACCCTTCAAAATTTTGGCTCTCATGCAAATTTCGAAGCCTACTTTGGATCCTGCAATTGATCAACTTTGGTCACTTTTTGGTAAGATGATGACATTAAGCTCCCATCCTTGTTCCAAAGAGTTGTTCATGTTCTCTCTTTATGCAGCATGTGTCACTTTCAGGCATAGGGGTTGTTGTTTTTCATGCAAAGGGAATGTTGTTGGCTTCAAGGGAATTGTGTGTGTATGAGTGGTTGTCATCACATAAACATGTTTCACACTCACCTCAGGCACTCTTGTCACGAAGGTTGTTGCATCTAGAAAAGTATGTCTTATGCATTATGGGCAATCTAAGTTATGTCACTAAGTGTCTGTGTGCGATCATAATCAAGTCCTATCATGTTTAAAAATAGTTCTCTCATCTCACACTTAGCCATCTTCCCAAGAAACCTAGCCTCATCCATCTTCCTTGAACTATGCACGTTGCTTCTGCAACTATCAATCTTTCTCCCTTTCCTGCTAAAACCCCGTAGTGCACAGAGACAACAACCTCCCTTGCCTATTGAAATCCCACAGCCCATAAAGACCTTGCCATCACTCCTCTCCAAAAATGCGCATTGTAGTCAAGCAACCAACACTACTATCTAGAAATGCGCATAGTAGTCCAGCTGCACTGCATTCAAAAATTATGTAAAGGTGTCCTCCCAAGAGCCCTATCCTGCAACAGTGCTTTGAGCTTGAAAAATATGCAGTGTTGCCCAAGTTGTCTTATCGGTGTTGCATGTAGAAACTACACATAGGGGCCTCCCAAGGTCTCATTTTGATAGTAGTCACTCTGCACTGAAATTGTGAAGATCTACCTCTCAGTGACTACAGGAAAAGATGACATGCTGAAATCACTTCCAAGGAGTTGAGGAGAAGGATCAAGGAACTGGGTAATGGAAAAGATTAGGACTGCATGAAAACCTTGTGGGATGCATGATCATCTTGAGGGTAGGTATGGTAAGTAGGACAAATCTTTCGAAGTACACCTCTTAGTTGAGTTTGCAGGAATTCTTGGCATTATCATATCATCCTGTCCTCAGTAACATGCATGTGTGCAAATGCGCAAAGTCATCTTATGTGTTTCTTATACATGTTTTGATTCTTTTTCACTTGTTCCACCAACTCTCATTTTCTGCATGTTGATTGCTATATTTTGCGACCTCATTCTGGTGATGTTGAAGCTTGTGTTTGAGTTGTGTTCTCCATGTACACATCTATCACACTCACACATGATGTTGTATGCACTTTGCGCAAGAATTGTCACGATCCTTCAATGATCTATCACAAGTGTCACACTTGACGCTCGTACATTCAGTCAGTCACACTCAGTATTTATGATTTGAGGTGTCTTGTCATTGAGTCATGTTGAGTGTGAGTTTTCCAGGTCATGTATGTAAAATTTCACTCGCTCACACACTTACTATTTTTGCTAAAATTGTGATTACTGGATCACCCTCCAACAACGAGACCTTTTCTGAGCTGCATTTCTCAGTTTCAACCCTCAGTAATCATGTTCTGCTACCCAAAATTATGCAGAGCTTGAGGTTGTATCCAAGGTAGCCTACACTGAGAAATACTGGAATCGACCACACTGATTATCACCCAAAATAGCACAGAAGTTACTCAGCAAGCCATTTCAATCTACACTTCCTGCAAGCACATTAACCAAGCCTCCAACTGGTTAAGCATAGAGCTTGACTGGGTAGTGACCCCAGGACTCAGTCCCCCAAAAATTGCACAAAAGCTACAAAAAATGCTCGCTCCACTGACTGGATAAACTGCACACACATGCCAGAGAGACATCCAATGTCTGTCACTATCTCCCTCAAAAAATTGGCAATTTTTCCAGCCAGTCACCCAATTAGCTAGCTTGCTGCTCACCTAGAAAAATGCGTAATTTTCAGGAGCAGTCTCCTAGCTTCCAAACATCCTGCTTAGCTCAGAAATTGTGATGGGATGTTCAATAGGTGAAGCTCCCTTAAATTGCACATTTTTTTCCATCTGACTCCCATAGCCCACTGCCAGCTCCGCAGAAACATTACGCAATATTTCCAAACAAGCCTCCTACAACCCACTGCTAGATCTCCAGAGAAATTGTGCAGTTTTTACTACCAGTTCCCCTCAACTTCCCACACTGCCTCCCTAAAAAAATTACATAGAACTTCCCTCCAGATAAGCCAGATGCCACAGGCAATGACTATTGATCCGGATTGTCCATATAAGTCTCTTAGTGACCTCTAGAAATTTTCACCTGTAGTGCTTAGGGCTCACATCCTGGATTGGAATATGCCTAACGTAGTTTCAAAGCCTTATCATCTCTCCAGGTCACATGCATTCGAAAGCGAATGATAATGCATCATGGTGCATTAGGAGATTTCTAGATTTGATGTCGTCTCATCATGAGCGATTGTAGATACATGCACATGGATGAGATATGATGCAATGATGAATGAGATGAAGAAGGAGAACATGAGAGGAGATTCATACATGAACGAACAAATTAGGAATGCATACGAGGAGATTGTTTCGCAAATGGGCAAATGAGGAATGCATGCAAGGATATTTGTTTGCGAACAGACGAACACATGAAGCATGTCAAAGTTTGGGTGAAGGAGGAACATGCACATACAAACATCCAGCGAACACCAAGACCATTGAAGACTTCGCAAACCTTACCATGTAGTGATGAAGCTATGATACACCAAGAGCACATCCATCACTTAGTAGCATTGTAGCTCGACATGGACACCACCAACAGTACGAACATGACACCACTCTCGTGTTGATTCGTGTCATGAGTCATCTCAAAAACATCTCTATTGTGTGCCATACTGTTGTAATCAATGTAATGTAATGTGGAAGTCCAAGAGACCCACATGTAAAGTTGAATAGTCATGTAAGACCAACAGTCATGAGGGAAGTTGAACAGTCACAAGGGTTAGTTTCACCCTTGTCTATAAATACCCTTCATTTGTACATACAAAAGACTTTTCACCTTGGATCCTCCCACATAGCCTTGAGATTCTATAATTGTTTCTTTGAGGAGCAAGAAATGGCTCCAATGCCCCTCTTACAGGGTTAGTGATGTATGGTGTACCGATGTGTCTTGGAACTTTCACTTAATTCCGAAGCATGTTAATAGGTTAGCACATTTTCACATATGTATTGTAAATGTTTGTAAGACTATTCTTTGAACAATTGTAATGCATGTTGCTTTAACTTGTATTAAGGTAGTTGAACTATTTCAATTGTTCTAATACATATACTTATGAAAATGCATTGTATAGGTTGTTAACATTGTATTTCCCATGTGGGCTACCTTGTTGGACACTAGACAAAACCATTCCCATAAATGTGTTATAACGACCATCACGCTCGCATGGACTATTCTGCGGGGAGTTGTATGTGTTATTCGTTCATTGTGTGTTTTTGACTTTCGCATCTATGTGGACTACTCCACCGGAGGCTACACATGTCCTCATATTTTCTGTGTCTCTTATAGAGTTGGGAATCTTCCCTTTCGATTAGAGACTCACTTCCACCCTCTCTTTGTGTTGTTGTAAGACAAAGCAGACCACTGTCACATGCTAAAAAGCAAGATCTAAGGCATATCTTTATGATAATGGAAACCAGACCATCGTAACGAATGGGACTCCTACACCAAACATTGTGAGGTCTAGTTTGGACTTCATATCGGGGAAATCCCCTGAATTTTGGCTGGTCAAATACTGCCAACATTTCTAGCACTAGAAGGAGTTCTAGATGGCAAGATGAGTCATCACAATCTATTGTGAATCTCCACATAATTATCATGATTAACTATAGAGTTTCCCTTCCAGAGTGTATGTCTTATTGAAATGACTTTGAAA
The DNA here is from genome assembly GCA_000404065.3 of Pinus taeda. Classification (NCBI taxonomy): domain Eukaryota; kingdom Viridiplantae; phylum Streptophyta; class Pinopsida; order Pinales; family Pinaceae; genus Pinus; species Pinus taeda. The sequence goes on from APFE031124490.1 coordinate 75,565, forward strand.
TCTTAGAAGAGCTCTATAATAACTTGTCACATAAAACATATGATGGTGGAGGCTAAGTAGCCTTGGCTAGACATGTGGTTGGCATTGTAGCCTCCTATACTAAAAGACATGAATCTTTGAATATTACATGACCTCATTATTGTTCGCATACACACTTTGAGGACACCCAATACATTGGTGTGCCATGTTGCCCGGAAAATGTATTCACTCTCTCTCCTCTGGTCACAGGGATAGAACATGCTTTCAATCATTTTGACCGTAGAGCACTCGATAAAGAAATTATGAAATTATAGAAAGCACCTGATGAATTTGTTGAACAGTTTCACACACGCTTTTGTAATCTTGCATATCGATTTCTCGAAGATGAAATTGATTGCGAATTTCTTGATGGAAGATTTGAGTATCTTCTTTACATATTTGAAAACCACAATTCTTGGAATCATTTGAACCCCTCCCAACACACCTCGATGTTAGACCTTCCAAATCTAAGATGGATGAGGTCACTGTCAAAAGCGACTGTGCGTCCTCTTCTCATCAAACAACTCTAGCTCCACTATGTCAAGTGGGACAAGGCTCACGCACATTTGTTGAATTGTCACTTCTTCCTACCCCACCTATTCTTGATATCTACACAGATTTGGCTTGCAAGCTTGCTAGTTGTCACGTGGATGCATTCCCTCAACCTCCATCCCCACATTTGATTGGTACTTTGGATTGTAGTGTTTTATGTTCTTCCATTCTGGACTCCACACTTGTTGTGAACAAGGATCAAGTTGTTGACGGAGTTGGTGTTGTGTAGCCAGCCTGCGCTATCATTCATGATGAGTGTGTGCATGAATATAAAGAAGAATCCATGGTGAAGGATGAATCCCTTCCATCCATGCCTCATCCACTCTATCCTAACATCCTTTGTGATTCTGCCAGTTTTGATCCTCCCCGTGAAAACTCATTTCCAGATGTTTCTACTTCTGATCATTCACAGGATACACCAGATGTGAGGCTGTCATTACATTGCGGAAAGGACACATCTTCCTTTGAAAATATATCCCATCTGTCATCTATCATTTCTGAAAACACAGAGGGTGAACATCCTTGCTTCTCATCTACCCCTCTGTATGATTCATCAAATCATGAGGATGTCGATAAAAAACTTCAATTTTATAATCATGGCTCTCGTGATCTTTGTACTTCTTCATTTGATCACAATGTTGATTCACTCGTTGTTAATCTATCTAGGCCACTTGTCTCTGATGATATAATTATTGATGAAGTGGAAACCTTGGAAGTTTTTGAAGCACTTTAGCCTGGGTTGATGGTTATGTCAGGTCCTCACTGTCTTGAGGTTAGTTCCACTTATAATCAGAAAATTTTCGAAACACCCAAGGCTCCTCATCATTCTCTGCTTCTCATTGAAGATCAATCAAACACCTAGATTTCACTTCCTCCACTTGAATCACATAATCCCTTTGCTCAAGCTTTGGAGGAATCTTACACAACGAGCACACTTGCAACGCATAAGCCATTGGTATCTCTCATGTTCACTCATATGTCACAATTCAAAGAGTGTGTACGTTGTTATGAAACCAGGTCACAAAAATATAGAAAATATAGATCAACACCTTAGAATTCAACCTCTTTGAGGGGGAAACCTCGTTTACATTACACAAATGAATAATTCTTGGATTATCCAAATGACAAAACCTCCTTTCTATATATAGGAGTCGAAGGGGTCACAATATAACCAAGATGACCTAACAATAATAATATAAAGACACAAAAATAACAATAGAGGGATTCTATGGGGCACAATAATAACAATATGGCGACAATAGGGGCACAACAATAACAATAAGGGATATAACGACAATAGTAATGGGGAAATCACTAGTATTATAGGGACCTAACATGCCCCTCTCCTTTAGAAAAGTGTTTTCCTCAATGCTTGAGTAGTTTTGGATGTTTCTGTATAATATTCTCATCCTCCCATGTGGAACCTTCAATGGGTAAGTTCTTCCATTTGATGAGATACTCTGAAACTGATCGATTTCGTAGCTATCGAGTTCTTGTTTCTTTGACTACTTCAGGTTTTAATATGATTTTTCCTTCCTCATCAAGTTTTGGAAATATTGTTTGAACTCGAAGCTTGTCACCTATAACCTTCTTTAAGAATGAAACATGGAAAACTAGGTGCACTTCAGAAGTTGTAGGAAGCTCCAATTTGTATGCCATAGTACCTATATTTTGCAACACCTTGTACAGACCATAATACTTTGGTGATAATTTATTGTCCTTCCTAGCTTGATTGAGGGAAATTTGTGTATATTGTTGTAGCCGTAGGAATACCCATTCACCTACATCAAAACTTATTTCACTGCAACGTTGATCTGTCTATTGTTTCATTCTATTCTACACCAAGGTGAGATTATCCTTTAAGAGTTGGAGAACTTGTTTCTAATGCTTGATGTGATCTTCCACTGCTTGAACCTTAGAAACTTCTCTTAAATGTGATGTGATGGATGGTGGATGATATCCATAAAGTGCCATAAATGGGGTAATTTTTGTTGCAGTATGGAAGGAATTGTTATACCACCATTCAGCTAGAGGCAACCATTTGACCTATTGTGTCTATTTATCAGATGCAAAGAAACGGAGATATCCTTCCAAACATTTGTTTAATATCTTAATTTTCCCATCAGATTGAGGATGATAAGATTAGCTATGAGCTAACTAAGTACCAAGAGAAGAAAACAATTTTTTCCAAAATTTTCTAGTGAAAATGGGATCTCTGTCACTTACAATAATCTTTGGGTTTCCATGTAGCTTTTGAATTGTTTCCATAAATGTAGTGGAAACTGTACTTACTTTAAATGGATGAGATAATGCACAAAAGTGTGCATACTTGGTAAGTCTATCAACTACCACCATGATAACATTGTTTCCTTTGGACTCGGGTAAACCTATGATAAAATCCATTGAAACCACCTCCCAATGTTGGCTTGGAATGGATAAAGGTTGCATAATCGTAGGGTCTTAATTGTTTCAAATTTATTTTTTTGGAAAACCAAGCATTCTGCCACAAAATTTTAAATATCTGATTTAAGGCCTCCCCCAAAAAAATCCTTCTTAATCGTATGGTAGGTTTTTAGAAATCTTGAGTGCCCTCCTAAGGAAGAGGTGTGCAATTCCCTAAGAATATTTTGTTTGAGTTGGGAAATATTATGTAGATATAACCCATCCTTGTACCATAATGAATCATTTTTCCAGCTAAATGTATCAGATGTACTAGAATCTTGTTGTATCTTTTGAATGAGTGCCCACACTTCCTCATCATTCTTCCATTCATCCCTTGCTTTGTTTATCCAATCTGGTTGGATAATAGAATCAGCGCAAAGAAATGCTTCCACATCCTCATCCTTTCTTGAGAGTGCATCTACCACAACATTTTGCTTCAATTTTTTGTAAATGATTTCAAAGTCATAACCCAACATCTTTGTGACCCATTTTTGCTACTCTTCTGAAGATAATCTTTGTTCTAAAAATTATTTAAGACTATGATGATCTATTTTTACCTTGAAGTGTCTTCCCATTACGTAGGGTTGCCATTTCTTAAGTGCATGTAGCAATGCCAACATTTCCTTCTCATACATAACTTTCGGTAAATACTTTCCTTTGATTGGATGACTTTCGAAAGCAATGGGTCTTTCTTCTTCCATTAAAACAGCACCAATTCCATTTCTTGAGGCATCACATTCCACAATAAAGGTTTTTGTGAAGTCTGGTGTAGCTAAGACTGGTGCTTGGCACATTGCCTCTTTAAGATGTTTAAGGGCCTTCGTTTCTTATGGAGTCCATGAAAATACATCTTTCTTGAATAATGTTGTTAGAGGTGCTACTATTCTCCCATAATTCTTAACAAACTTGTGATAATACCCTCTCAACCTGAGAAATTCTCATAGATGCTTTATGGATGTGGGGATTTTCCATTCCTAAATGGTTTTAATTTTTCTAGGGTCTACCTTAACACCTTCATGAGATACAATATCACGCAGAGATTCCACCTCTTGTACCCCAAAGAAACATTTGGAGATTTTTGCATATAATTGTTTCTCCTCCAATAGTTTGAGAACCATTTCGACATGTTGGGCATGATCCTTCCAAGACTTGTTGTAGATTAGTATATCATCAAAAAATACTAACACAATTTTTCTAAGGAAGGGTTTGAAAATGGAATTCATCAAACCTTGAAATGTAGAAGGTGCATTAGTAAGGCCAAAAGGCATGACCAAAAATTCATAATGACCCTCATGAGTTCTAAATGTTGTTTTTGGAATGTATTTAGTATTCATTCTGATTTGATGATATCCTGAATGAAGATCCAACTTGGTGAAGTAAATTGATCCATGCACTTCATCCAATAATTCATCAATGACAGGAATGGAAAATTTATCTTTAATAGTGAGCTTGTTGAGCTCCCTATAATCTGAACACATGCACCATGATCCATCCTTCTTGTGAACCAATACTACTGGAGTAGAGAAAGAACTTTAACTAGGTTGAATTATACCAGCCTCTAGCATTTATGCAACCATATGTTCAATTTCACTCTTTTGGACATAGGGATATTTGTAAGGCCCGATGTTTGGAGGAACACTTCCTGGAATCAAATTAATAGCATGATCATGATCATAAATAGGTGGGAGGCCTTTGGGAGTCTAAAATACCTTGGAATGATTGTTCAAATTTTTTTAGAGAGCTGGAGAAATGGATAACTTCGATGTGGGAACCTCTAGTGAACATAATCGTGCAATTATGCCTCATTTTTATTTCTTTAGAAGCTTTGTCATTCCATTAAAGCTGATTACCTTCCTTGGTTTCCCAGTGATAGCCCTTAATTCAACTTCCTTTCCTTCTGGAGAGAATTTCATGAAAGGTTCTTGAAAATTAAAAGTTATTATACCCAAGGATTGTAGCCATTGGACTTCTAGTACAACATCAACAACACCCATTGGAATGGAAAGAATTGGGCTATTCAATACATATTTCCCATGGATAGCTTGATATTATGACACTTTCTTGAGAAATTTATGGTTCCTCCACTTGCAATCATCACTTCATGCTTTGGTGTTGGATATAGGAAGCAATTCAATTCTTTGGCTATCTTACAATGAATACAATTATGGGTACTTCCCAAATAAATCAACACTATTAAATTTCTTGATATGTCCTTCTATCTTGATAGTTTGAGGAGTGGTAATTCCAGCCAATGCATTACAAGATATGTTCGGATTTATTTCTTCTTTTTCTAGGGTTTGCTCCTAGTGTATATCCTCTTCTTTTGATGTTTCTTGTTCCTTTTCTTCCTCATCTTCAGAATCTATGTAAAATAATTTCTTCTCGGCGCACTTATGACCTTTAGTGTATTTGCTATCACAACTGTAACAAAGGCCTTTTTGCTATTTTTTCTTCCAATTTTTGTGGTGTCAACCTTGTAGGTTGTGGATGGATAGGGGAAGCAACACTGCCATATTTATGATTATGAATGGTAGGCTTCCTTGTTGCCATAATTTTTCTTTCCATTTTTTGTTGCCAACCTGAATGCCTTCTCGAATGAATCTGGTTCCCAAAGGTGAACCTCATGTTGGATGTTATCTTTTAAAGTCCCTATGAACACATCAATCCTATGCTCCTCTCGAATGTGTTTTACCCTCATATTCAATTTTTGGAAGTCCTCAATGTACTCCATCATTGAAACCTTTTGTTTGAGATTTATCAATTGGCTAAAAAAAGTGTTTCTTTTCATATCCTCATAATGTGCTATCATTTCATCCGTAAAAATAGCCCAAGTGACAATTTTTTTATGAGAGAAAAGCCATTGATACCATACAAATTGATTTGGTTCCCAATATAAAGTTGCAATGCATACCTTTTGTGTGTTTTGTACATTATGGAGATCAAAAAATTACTCCTTTTGTAGTATCCATGTTCCGTGATCCTTTCCATTAAACTTACTCATATCGATCTTTGGAACATGGTGGTTCTTTGATCCAAAGTTAGAGTCTATGAAATCATGATTAACAATTTTTTTATCATCATGAGTTTCCTTTACTACCCTTTTTCCATTAGAAAGCATTTCTTGTAGAAACTTTGTCAAATCTATCTTCAAATCTTCCATTCCTTTCTTTAGATCATCCATCTTAGCTTCCACGCCATCCATCTTAGCTTCCACGTCATCCATCTTAGCTTCTATGCTGTCCATCTTGGCTTCCACGTCATTGATCTTAGCTTCTACACCTTTCTTTAAACCATCCATCTTATTTTCTGTTACTTTTTGTGCGAGTGAAATTTTTGGCACTTGGTCTCATAATTTTCATATATCATGTTGCATTTATTCCTCTTCTTCATGAGTCATGCTAGAGATTTCAGGTTGCCTACTAGGTGTTTCCATTTTCTTTCTTCGGGGCATCAATTAGCAATAATAATGCTTCACTGTTCCCTTTGAATTCCTTCAAACTAATTTTTCAAACCAAGCTTATGCAAAAATTTAAAAAAAACTACACACCTTTTTTCACTTTGTAGGAGCTCAATATTGAATCTGATGTATCTCTATAACTTTGGATCTCCCATGTCTGAAATTTCTTCCTATGGGAACCCTATAATTATTCTTTCTAACCCCACAATTTTGATCGATATTGGATTCCCCAATGAAGAGTTATGCCAGATCTCCCATAATGACCTGAGTATAGACTAGCTCAGTAGAGAAAATTTGTACGACGTGCCACGTGTCACTGTTTCAATCTTAGGTTCTAAAACTAATACCAAAAACAACTACAATCCATCCTATTTCTGTATCTTCTAACAAAAATTCAATCTGATGCTCAGAGCAAAAGTTATGATTTTACGAAGGTGACATGTTTGGAGTGTAATTCGAGGGTCTACAAAAACCCTAACTTCCTCAGATTATATCTCCAAAAATATAATGAGACAGGATCTAAAATTCTGAGCCATGGTTTATACCAATTTCTTCTCAAATGGGTTTTTTTTATTATCTTCTGAAACTTTGTAGTGAAAGAGAGATAGCGAAAATTACATGGTGACCTGTTTTAGATGAAATTCTAGAGCTTGCAAAAAACCCTAACTTCCTCTGATCATATCGCTAAAAATATAGTGAGACAAAATCTAAAATTTGGACCCGAGGTTCAGTGAGATTTATTCTCAAATGTGTTTTTTATAGCTTCTGAAACGTTGCAAAAACAATGTTATATCGAAAATTCCACGATGACCTGTTTGGATTAGCAAAACCCTAGGATCTAAAGCTTTGATACCAAATGTTATGAAACCAGCTCACAAAAAGATAGAAAGGATAGATCAAGGCCTTATAATTCAGCCTCTTCAAGGCGGAAACCTCCTTTAAATTACACAAATGAATAATTCATGGATGATCCAAATGACAAAGACTCCTTTCTATATATAGGAGTCTAAGGGTTCACAATATAACTAAGCCAACCTAACAATAATAATAATATAAATGCACAAAAATAACAATAAAGGGATTCTCTAGGGCACAATGGTAATAATATGGGGACAATAGGGGCACACCAATAAAAATAAGGGATACAATGAAAATAGTAATTGGGGAATCACTAGTATTATAGGGACCTAACATATGTTTACTGTCTACACGTAGTGTGCCACAAAACCATGTTATGTCCATAGAATGTTTGTCTTTTGCATTCATTGTCTCCTTCTCTATGGATGTTTTAGAACTTGGAGTGTGTTGGTGTTCATTGTTATATCTTGTGTGTTTGTTGGTTCACTTGACTATGCTTCTCACGAAGCATGCCTTCACCAACATGGGCTAGCCAATGCGCAGGTGGCTTCATTGGAAATATCACTTCATGTGAGTAGGCCCATGCACTATTTAATGTAGGAATAGGAGTAGTCTTCGCTTCTTGATTTTCTTTGCTTTCTAGTTTGCATGTTTGTTCGCTTGCTTGCTTGGTTTGGTTTTTTTTCTTGCTTGCATTTCTTACCTGTTTTTCTCTCACTTTACTTCTTCTTTTTTTCTTTTTCTTTCTTTTCTTACTTGTACCTATAGGTTAGCCTCTCATGAAACCATGTTTAGCTCTCAAGACAAGCTTGGCGAATCTAAGAGGACTTGTACAACTACGAACATTTAGTTATTGGTTGTCCTCTCTCTTTATGAAGAACTTGTTGTCTTTAGTCAATGATTCCTTGATGGAGAATACGTTCTATTTGGAGTGACTCTTCCTGAAAACACAATGCTTTCACTCTAACTAGCACCACCTACTCTAGGTTGTTGTTTTGGGTTATATCTTGTCAGCTAAGTCAAGTAGAGTAAGGTAAGGAGAAAACTCTTAATAAGTATGTCAAAGGTATACATAACATCTTTGAAGGAACAACCTCTTCTTCTCTTCATAATTTTGGATCACTCTTTCACCTCCGAAATAAAAAAATGCCTACGCACAGTTATTTGAAAAATGAAAAATGAAAAAAATGAAAATATGAAATTTATGAAAAAATGAATAAGGCAAAAGAAGAGAAAGGCTTACTGCACAGAGAGGTGATGCAAGTAACTCCACTGAGGTACTAAAGTAAGCTCATTTGAAGTGGAGTGACGCTCCTGCGTGACTCCATCGAGTTATTTTCCATGCCTGTTGGAAATAGAGCGACACCAGAGATGAAACATAAAATATAACTGTCATATTACTTGTGAACCAATATACACCTCATCTGCAATCGAAACAACTGGGTTTAATTGGCTTGGAATGTGTCTGACCGATCAAGAGAATGGTAAGGAGTACATATTTCAACCAAGTTAGTGTGGAAACCATGATGATCAAAGAATCAAACAATACTTTTGGAAGGGCTAGACTTGCTTTTCGCGAAACAAGGTCCATACAAAGAGCTGAAGTTCTCCCAGTGTGTTGCCAAGTGTTGTAGTGGCTACAACCACCCTCCAAAATTTTGGCTAGCATGCAAATTTTGGAGCCTACTTTGGATCTCGTAATCGATCAACCTTGGTCACTTGTTGGTAAGCTAATGATTTTAAGCTCCCCTCCTTTATCCTAAGAGTTGTTTGTGTTCTCCCTTTATGCAACATGTGTCATTTTCAGGCATAGGGGTTGTTGTTTGTCATGCAGAGGGAATGTTGTGTTGCTTCAAGGGAATTGTGTGTGTATGAGTGGTAGTCATCACATAAACATGTTTCACACTCACCTCGCACGCTCTTGTCATGAAGGTTGTTTCATCAAGAAAAGTATGTCTTATGCATTTTGGATGTTCTACGTTGCATCAATAAGTTTCCATGTGTGATCATTGTCAAGTCTTATCATGTTTACAAATGTTTCATCGATCTCACAATTAGCTATTTTCCCAGGAAACCTAGCCTCATCCAGCTTCCCTGAACTGTGCACTTTGATTCTGCAACCATCAAGCTTCCTCCCTTGCCTGCTAAAACCCCAGAGTACGCAGAGACACCAAACTCCTTTTCTTGTTAAAACCTCGTAGCCAGTAGAGATCCTAGCCAACATGCCTCTCCAAAAATGTGTAAAGGAGTCATGTAGCTAGCATTACTCTCCAGAAATGCACAGAGCAATATAGCTACACTGCACTAAAAAATCATGCATAGGTGTCCTTCTAGGACCCCTATATCACAGCAGTGCTTTGAGCCTCAAAACTGTGCAGTGTTGTCCAAGTTGTCTTATTAGTCTTGCATGTAGAGACTATGCAGACGGGCCTCCCAGCGCCTCATTCTGACAGTAGTTACTATCCACTAAAATTCCACAGATCTACCTCTTAGTGACTACAGGAAAATGTGACAGGCTGAAATCACTTCTAAGGAGTTGAGGAGAAGGACCAAGGAATCGAGTAATGGAAAAGAATAGGACTGCATGCAAACTCTATCAGATGCATGATCATCTTGAGGGTAAGTATGTTAAGTAAGAAACATATTTCAAATTACACCTCTTAGTTGATTTTGCAAGACTACTTGTCATTTTCATATCATCCTGTCCTTAGTAACATGCATGTGCATAAACACGAAAAGTCATCTTATGTGTTTCTTCTACATGTATTTCTTCTTTTTCACTTGTTCGACCAAGTGTCGTCTTTTGCATGTTGATTGCTATGTCATGATTATGACCTTGTTTTGGTGATGTTGAAGGTTTTGTTTGAGTTGTGTTCACAATGTATACATCTATCACACTCACACACAATGTTGTATGCACTATTGCGTAAGCGTCATCGCAATCATTCAATGATCTATCAGAAGTGTCACACTCGACGCTCACACTCTCGGTCAGTCACACCGAGTATATGTTGTCTTGATGGTTTGAGGTGTCTTTTCATCAAGTCATGTTGAGTGTCTCTTCATAAGGTCACGTATGTACAAGTTCACTCGCTCACACACTTAGTCATTTTTCTGAAATACTGATGACTAGATCACCCTCCAATAGTCGAACCTTAACTGAGTTGTATTGCATAGTTTCAGCCCTTAGTAATCATGTTCTGCTACCCAAAATTGTGAAGAGCTTGAGGTTGTCTCCTAGGAAGCCTGCACCGTGCAATCTTGGAATCGACCAGACTAGTTTTGACCAAGAATAGCGTAGAAGTTACTCAACAAGCCATTTCAATCCGTGCTTCCCGCAAGCACATCAACCAAGGCTCTGGCTGGTCAATCAGAGAGTTTGAGTGGGTAGTCACGCCGAGACATACTCCCCCAAAAAATTGTGTAAAAGAGGAAAATCACTCCCACTTCGCTGACTGCAGAAACTGCACAGACATGTTGGACAGACACCTAGTGTCCATCACTGTCTCCCCCAAAAAATTGCACAGTTTTTCCAGCTAGTCACCTAGTGAGCTGCCCTACTGCTCACTCACAAAATTGTGTAGTTTTCATGAGTAGTCTCCCAGCTACCCAGCATCCTGTTGAGCTCGAAAACTGCGATGGGATGTTCCACAGACTAACCTCCCAGTAATTGCATAGTTTTTTCCAGAAAACTCTCGTATCCTGCTGCCAACTCCCAAGAAAAATTGAGCAATGTTTCCAAGCAAGCCTCTTGCAGTTCAATGTGAGCTCCCTAGAGAAATTGCACAGTTTTTGCTGCCAATCCCCCTCTACTACCTGTACTTCCTCCTTGAAACAATTTTGCATATCTTCCCTCCAGCCAAGCCAGATCCCGCAGATAGTAACTATTGATCTAGATTTTCCATCTCAGTCTCCTAGTGACCTCTATGCAATTTTCAGTTGTAGTCCCCAGGGCTCGCATCCCAACTTGAAAATTCCCTTTTGCAGTTTCAGAGCCTTGTCCTTTTTCCCAGTCACCTGCATCAAAAAGTGAATGATAATGCAACATGGTAGAATAGGATATTTCTGTATTTTATGTCATCTCATAATGATTGGTTGTATATAGAGGTACATGGATGAGACATGATGCGACGATGAACATGATGAACAAGGAGAGCATGTGAGGAGATTCGTACGTGAATGGACGAATGAGGAATGCATGCAACGAGATTGTTTCATGAATGGACGAATGAGGAATGCATGCAAGGAGATTTTTTCATGAACGGATGAATAAATGAAGCATGTCAAAGTGTGAGAAAAGGAGGAACATGCATGTGCAAACATCAAGTGAACACCAAGACCATCGAAGACTTCACACACCTTGCCATGCAGAGATGAAGCTATGATACACCAAGAGAACATCCATCACTCAGTAGCACTGTAACCTGACATGGACACCACCATGTTATAGCTCCAAATCTCACTCTTGATATTTGTGATGTTGCATTTATGGCTTAGGGCAACCCCTCCTTCCAGACTTGCTCCAAATACTTAAAAAACAATGTTTTACTCCTTGTACGTGACATTTACCTGAGCTAAATGTGTGTGTATGTGGATCAGTGTATACCCAACCCACGTATATGTCTTAAAACACTTAAAAGAAATAAATATCCTTAATTTTCGGTGGATATCATGGGTTTTACCTATTGATTACCTATTAGCGCCCGTGGCCCAACTGTTGCCAATGAATTCCCAACTAAAAAACTACATTGGGAGAAGTTTAGAAATGCTTCAATGGGAAGTTCTAAAATGAGGAGAGAAGAGAGAGAATTACTCTACTGAGATTATCCCTGATCAAGTCTGAAGATCCCTATGCTTCCAGCACTTCCCCCACTACAAGAAACCCTTGTTTCCTTGAGTTATGATGTCATTTCACTAGTTGAGATATCCTTGTGTGAGTCATGGAAGTAGCCTTTTAAAGACTTGGGATTGGACGAAACCGGAGGACGGTTCCACTTGGAGCCAGCGAGAGGAAGATTTAGGTGATATCATTCCTTGTTCTATTTTAGTTATCTGCAATAAAAAAACATTTGTCTTGTTCTTGAAATCAATGTTCTTTATGCATATGATGTTATTGTTATGGTTTACATATGAATAATTGTTTCAATGTATAACTAACCATCTTTCAATAAGTTATAAAGTTGATTTCTATATGATACTTTGTCCATATATTGCTATGCTTCTTTGAATTGGATGTTTTGTAGGTTCAAGGATCAAGAGGAACTCCAAGAGGGTTAGGACCCTGGCTGGATCTACTTGAATGAAGGACTCTTAGGTGCCCCTCCCTTTGCGTAGTTTTCTTATTTAAGTACCATGTATGTGTGGAATGCTTGTCTTTTACTATAGATAACCCCCTGTTTTTCTAGGGTGTTGACCCAAAACCCTAGGGGACTTAGTTCGTCAATAAAATTGGTGACACCATTAGGGACAACAGTACTTTTGTTCCTAGTTTGGGTTAATTTAGGCTAATCAGGGCTCAGCCATTGATTTTCTTGCTGTAACTGATTTGTCTGTTCTTGTAGGAACTTAGACTTTAAGTATGAGTAGTTTCTTCAGACCTCTTTTTTTTTTTTTTTTCTTGTGAA